>JAQFZA010000028.1:0-115295 GCA_034695115.1 Desoria olivacea | reverse complement strand
GCCTACTCAGCATTTGACTGAAATATTATTTTTTAGAGGGTTTTCTGGAATTATTAGAGGTGCGTTAATTGTCATCCGTTTTAATATGATTTGTAGTATTTGGTGTCATTTGATCTTGTTCTTAAAGTATAATGCAGTTCAGTTTAAAATGCATCAATAGATATAAACTTCGTACTTTTTAAACTGTCCAAGATCTCGGTATCTATATAATTTGTATTAATTACGGTTGACGGGGCTTACGTCGCTTCTAAATGACAGTTGTTTAAATTTGCAAATGACATTGCAATGTTATTTTGAAGCATTGAAAGGGCAACTCCTGGAGACTCATGTAGAATTATCAGGCTAGAAAATAATATTTGCAATACATGACATACAATAGAATATGTAGTTTACAATCAAGTACAGCTGTACAGAGTATCTTTGGATTGAATAACAAAATTGGGCAGAATTGAAGTTCCCTATTAGATCTGTACAGAGAAAGGGAGAAGGAAAGTGGATGAAAGGGATGTGAAATAGAAGATTTTGACACCGGAAATTCAATCAAAACAAATGTCTTATTCTGTACAAGGACTTTTGTCGCGTGATGATGACGAATAGCCATGCTTGATGGCTCTTTTTTGATATCGAATGACATCCCCTTCAATGATTTACTTTTCCTTTCCACCCTCAGAAAACGGGATCAAGGATTGGCTGCATTCAGGAGAGGAAAAAGCCGATGAATTGTTTCCAATTGTCAATTGCCTAGGATTATTTTGCTTCTTTGGCTACCAATGCCAAGCCCCTCTGATGAACAGTGATTGTCCATCCATGAAGATTTCTTTATTGATCTCCTTGCCTACTGTGTCTTTACATTGAAAAAATTCAATAAACTTTCTTCAGGGACTCAGCTCATTTCATTTCCAGGAATCTATCTGTAGCTAAATAGTTCCTTTATTCTTTTTCCTTCCAGATACATCCGGAAGCAGCTCTATGGATTTGTCAAGCCCAGTGAGACTTCTATTCACTTTTTTCATTATCACGGCGTTGTTCCAAAGTTTTCCTTCCCTCTTTCTACATGAAGGAGACTCATCAAGAAGAGCTACAAAATCATCATCCGAAGTATCAGTAAGGTTGCTAATGAGGTGAGAAGGTCACCCCCCTCGGACTGACTTTATATGTAATCCGTGTGTACAGATACAGACCGAAGCTAAGTGACAGCATCAAATTAAATTGCGTGCAGTGTTGATCCATTGCCATAAATTATTATTGCATTAGGAAGGAAACCCTGAATTACTTCGTGTTCCGTAGCTACTACAGGCTTTACAAACGTATTCTACATACGACAACAACAGAATGTAAGACGGGGTGAAAATCGTAGACAAAGAACAGAGCTTAAGCACAAGGAAACGATATTAAACTGAGTGAATGACAACTAAACAACATCACATCTCTCCCAAGAAGACAACTTCATTCATGGGCGTTGCTTTCATGTCTTCTAAGAACATTTTATGGTGCTTGTCTGCAGTGCTACTACATACTACTACCTACTAATAATAATACTAGTACTATTCGTCCCCGTCGTTCAAAAACTAACTCTACGTATACATGATGCAGAATCCTTATTAGAACCACGTAATCACAAATTGCATGTAATCAATCTCAAATCCTTGTTTTCCACTCTACTCTGTCAATCCATTTGTAAGCTCATGAACTAATCCCAGAAAGTATGGAATGGTATGTCTAAAATTGGTGTCCTAACCTTTAAACTGTCATAGCAATATCCCTGATGTAGCCTAATTAATATGTCGTATGCGCCTAGATAATATCTTAATGAGGAGAAACTCGTACCCAAGATCAAGATCAAGAGACTGGGACCTCAACCTCCTCATTGCATTACCTCCTTTTCAGTATACATGGAAAGTTGCCAATGTTGAATGTTGGACGCCATTACCCCGACATTCCACTAGAACATCGGATCTGGCAGTATGTGTGGGGGAGAATACCTTATAGCTCTGGTTACGCTTCTTCTTCCTTCCTTGTTGATATGGACGAGGACATGTCTTGAATGAGAGGATATAGGGCAGGGGAAAGAGAGTGTGTGAGTGAGTGAAAGTGGCTGAGTAAGTCCAAGTGTGTGAAAGTGGGCTTCCTATTGCCCTATTACGGGATTCGTATGGGATGGGTGAATCCAATTCAATTCAATGTTATCTGGTCAAACCAAAAGCAGATTTGAACTCTCAGTCCGAGGAAGATGTTTATAACTCCTTTTTTTAGGATTTCCTTCTGTCTCTAGTAAACCAGTAGAACAATGGTGAGGCTAATCCCAATATTCCCAATCTCACTCTTAATCAGCTTCATTTCTTAGAACCCTAAACTGAAGGAAACGTCGGGGTCGAGGATGCTGCTACTCCCAATAGTTTCTATGAGAATGGGAAAATGGCTCAGAAGACTGGATGAAACTTTTCCATGCTTCTCCTCCACAGTGTTGATTTCTCTGATTGGTTCTGTAAATAGGCATTTTCAAAAATGTAATGGGCTGAATTCAGTTATTCTTCGTATTCATCGATAAGATATAAAGTGAAGTAGTCCTATAATATTGTGTATCGTTGAATATTGACACGTTTATGACAGGGCTGAAAAGTTAAACTTAGGACTGTAGTGCGTCATTAAAGAACATGGATGGTAGGATTTCGCATAATTTAATTGTTGGGTGTAATTGTTAGTCATTAGTAGGTTGGTAAGGGTGAACATGGCAGAACTGAAATTAACGATTACACTTATATATAAGATAATATGTATAATTGACTGCTCATTCAAACTATTTAAATTTAAAACGTATAACTTAAAGCTACTGGATGGAGCTCTGAAAATTTACTGATTTTGCTTGAAGACAATCGAATCGTATTTTAAATCTGTATCAGATTCAGCTTTCAACGTATTTCTCAATGGGACTCAATCGGCAAGTTATTTCATCCACACTATATTCTTCGTACCAGAAGCAGGAGCAACAATTATTTCTCAATAGTTTTTTCAAACTTCAAATAGAGCAGTGAAGAGCACTGGACTAGAGGTTTTACAATTAAATGTTTACTTCCTCACAAACATGTATATTGGTAGTGAACAAATACCGACTTGTCACCTTCGGCGAACACATTTATTTGTTGGGTTTTGTTTTAAATTAGACTAAATTAATAATTATCAATAAGAACTGTAGTACATATGAATAATATAAGTTTAAGATCAAATCTGTTCTAAATGGAACGTCAAATTCCTGAAAAATGCGTCAATCTTGTGTAAAATAAAATCTTACTTCAGCTATCTATCTACTTTTCAAATGTTCACAAACAATGTCTGCATGATTGGATCTGTCTGTAAAAATGTAACAGCTAAAACTAAAAGTAATCACTTCATTAAATTAGTCCTAAAATGTCGACAAACGTCATTATTTTTGTTAAATATACAGTACAGGTTTGAGACGTCATTTACCTCATGTAACATAACATATGTTTTTATATAATCCATTCGACTATAAGTTCAATTATACCCTTTCTTTAACCGCTGAGTTTTACTGTTTCAATTCTCTACTTATTCTTAAGAACCCATTGATTATAAAAATAATCTACAGCACTGGTTCTTTTAGTTGAGTTGGTAAATTAGTAAATCTAATCTGCTATTTAGAAGAGTACGATAAGTGAGTACGAAGTCCCGTGAGTACGGAAAACCCCGATAAATTTTGTACGGGGTTGGTATTGCTTTTTTCGGGATTGATTATTCCTTGCTCGGATATCCATAAAAACATTTGAAATGATATTCGAAGATTATGAACGTAATTTTCTTACAAAAACACTTGATCTGCTTAGCACCAAGCCCCAAACAACAAAACTAATATAAAAAGCGTGCGGAAGCTATGAAACGTCTGAAGTTTTGTTTCACAAACTCCATACTTGCAAGGTTAGGTCACTTAAAGGCTCACATCACAACGGACTAATTGACTGAAACCCTATGACATGGATATGAAATAGCATCTAATTCTTCCTTTATAAGGAGGACCTTCCTAGAAATGCAACAAGCTATTAATCTATCGTCTCGCGTTGTTTTTTAAATTTCACTACAGACGATCATACGAGTGTAACTAATTACTTCAGCTGTAATGAAAAGTAATAAAGAATTAAGAATTAAATTATAAATCTACTGGAAATACCCAGGGTATAAAATAAGGTAGTATGTACTTCCGTACTTATACTTCCTGCGGCTACGGGGCACCTAAGTTTCTTCATCTGTCCACCATTTAATTATATCTTTACCTTATCACTCATACTCTTTTTGACAAACATTGATTGTCCAAACCTCCAAAATTGCATCAAAGCTCTGTCGTCCAGCCATTTGTATTGATTAAAAGTAGCCAATGTGTACCCGAAGGATTAAGACGCCATGTATCTAAGTATAAAATAAATGTATGTACCAGCAGTATTACAATTACCATAATAATATAATAATGACATAAGGTGATGCAAGGAGATAGTGACATGACAAGTGAATTTAAACTAGCCCCATAACTACATTACATCCTAAATAAATGATCCTAAGCGATACATGAAGTCTCCTGGTTTCTAGACTATTGTAATCCCATAATGTATATGAGTGCATAATATTATTATGATCTGTATTCCAAGGGAGTAATTGTGTAAAAAAAAACGTCTTAATGGTATTTAAGTTAGAGAGTAGGGAAAGTGAATTTATGTACGTATATCAAAGTCGAAATAAAGTATGAACATGAACCGTGTTTTATGAGTGTGCACAAAAGGATGGCTGGATTCCTCGTCTTTCATTCGGCAGAGTTGGGAGGAAGGATTTTAGAATGGGATTCACGGATTCATCAGAGCTATTATTATAATTCACAAGAATATAATGCAGCGTAAGTTATGAGGGAGGATGGCTCTCTCAACGGAATGGAGAAGGCAAGAGGGAATGGGATAGCGTGGATTTATAAAGTTTACAAGTCACTCTAGGATAACCCGGGTATTAGACGTACACACACCGAACGGACTGGATACGGAGAGGAAGAAGCCGTAGGAAGGAATGCAGAGTCCTATATGGACGGAGGGAGTAGACGGCACAAATACATACAACAAACACATAGAGGCTACTTTGCATTTATTGTCCTGGAAGTTGTCAGTCTGCAATAAAAGTAGCTCGATTTCTTTCTCCCTACTGAATTATGTGGCCCTGGAGTCCAATGGAAGATGTTCTTTGCTCATGAGTCTATACCACACACTTCCATGCTTTTGTCCTCCAAATTGAGAATATCTCGCAAAATTCAACAAAAACAATCCACAAAGACACTAAAATAGTATACAAATGAGGATCCCTAGTCCCCCCTTCCACGACTTTTTCACAGTCCTCTCTGGCTTCCTGTCTCCGCTCAAGTATTTAAATGCTGGGCTCATTTGTATCGTTTTGCTGCATCTCAAATCCTAATAAAATTCACGGCCTGCTTAATGTCTGATCCTGCTAGTACAGACGGGGCTCAACAATTCCATTTCCGAGATTGCATTAAAAAACCTTGAAGCTTTTATGGTAGTGAGCTACGAGGACGAATATAATAATCTGTGGTACTGGCAGATACTGTTTTATCTGTCGGATTTGGAGGAATTATCCAGTAAATGCTATCGTAGTTATCCCCCATTTTATTCATAATAACTTAGACGAATCCACAACTTACCACCGCATGGTTAAGAATTATGGGACCGCAGATTAGGTCAATATGGAACACATTACTAAACTAAGAACTCATTTTCCTTCTAAAAATATTTACTTTTGAGCAAATGCATAGTATCTGCAATAGTTATAGTAGTAATAATATAGTAGCTACAATTTTTCTGTATCTCAATACAAATAGCAAATGAGATACAAATATTTTTTACACACTTGTTTCTGTTTTAGATGATGCATTACGAACGGTTAGAATAATCAAAGATGGTGCTTCCGGCTGATAACAAATTCTGACCAGTTTACCAGTTTATCTGTACAAATGTAGTCCATCTTGACAAATCTACATAAATCTCGTAGGAACCGTTGAATCCTGCGTTGTGTGTATGCGTGTGTTTTGACGTAGATAATGCGTCCAATAGTCATCATGCTTCTTTGAGAAATTTCCCTGAGCAAGAAGGTCATAAAAGTAAAGGGACGAAGCAATTAAAGATGACTAGGCCTAGACACGTAGACAGGACCGATGTGGTTTTTGTTTGTATGTCAATTGCTAATTCAAGTAAATATTGAATGTTGTGGATAACGTCATCTCGACCGAAGTAAAATCTGACCGAGAAATTTGAAAACGGTATAACATATGCATGAGGAAGTGGGGAGCTTTCGGTCCTGTTCCTACTAACTACTTTACTCTACTAGATTATAAATGAGCATCAGCAGACATCTCAAGTTCCCAAGATGCAAATAATGTTTCCTTCCTTCCGGCAACTTCTTTTAGAAGTCATAAGAAGGGAAATGAAGCCCGTGTTAATGATTCTCCCAACTTCCACGCTTCATCAAATGTTGCCTCTTGGACTCCTGTTTCACATACATGATAAAGATGCAGTATTCAACAAAGGTTACATCCTAAATTGAGACTTAGTGGTCAACTTTGGGTTAGCTTTCCCCTTCAATGGTGGAATGGTAGACAATTAAGACCCTATGTGGAATCAGACGTTTCAAAGTCATTACGGAAGCCCACGATGACTTAATTCATACGATTTTGACATTTACATTTGTAAGAGGGTTTACAATTTACCCATTATATGTGTGAATTGAAGAAGTCACTCTAACGCTCAGCTCATTCTGAGATTACAGAGAATTCAGACCCGTTTAGAATTCGGAGTAATCCGTGACGGAGGGGAGTGAACCAAGGAACACATGAATTTTCAGGGAGTTTGAGTATTCCACCTCTGGAGAAATCTTGGGTTTCCTGCGGTTCATACAAACCGTCAACAGTTGACGGTGACCATCAAATATGAACAAGGAAGGCATGGGAGAAATTAACAACTTCTTATACTTGATGCAATTTAAGGTCTCCAAGGTCAAGTTAATTAGAGATATTTCATGACTTTCTGACCTAGGTCTTTCGCTACGACGTGGAGTGGACATTTCTACAATGAATTACTTATTGGTACAACTTGGGGATTCAGATTATGAGAAACAGTGTCACAGACCACTGGCTGGCCTAACTGACAAATGTCACAAAAAAGGGTCGCTTAAAAAGGACTCAAATCAAGCTGATTCCGCTGACCCTGAGAAATTATATTAGACCTAAAGTGAACAGTTGAATGTCAAAACTGCTTTAGTATAGATATCCAACCTACTAAGAATCCCAAATCCGTCTAGTTACATTAATAATGAGCTCTGTTTTCTGTTATGGAAATGCATACATATTTGAGTTGGGATTTGATTTAATCCAATTGAAAATTGGACATTTTTGAAGTTTGAAAATAATCGTAATGTGTTGAAGCTGAAGAAGGTGTCCAAACAGGAATTGAGAACTCAGCCTAAGCAAACCAAGCCCTACGAGGATTCAAACAAGAATGTTGGTGTTCGTAGTACAGAAGTATAACTGCCAGCTTTTTTTGGCTGGCTATTGGCTGTTCAAATACTTTAATCTGATTTAAAAAGGATAAATTAAAGCTGCAATTGGCAATTTAAAAAAAAATTGTTACTTTTCATTTCAAATACCTTGAGTCGGTTTCTTGATTCCTTAGTATTTCAAAGCGTGTTCTGTTGGTCTTACTAAACTATCGCTACGGTAGTGGTTAGTAGTTAGGTAGCCAAATTAGATTAGGCTGTATTATAACCGAAATTAATGAAAATGCTGTAATAAAATTCAATCCCATACGTTACAAGAGTTTTTAATATCTGATATGAATATCTGATTTACATACACTTTGCTTTTTTAAATTTCCGAACATTCCACTATTCATAAATTATCAAATCGGTATTACGAAATAGCAACCCATTCGCATTCCCAACCTACTGCTTCCAATGGAATGGACAAATTCCACGTTCGCCTTTCCCAAGATACTACAAGAAACATCGGGTTATTTAAAATAATGAGGAGAATCCCTTATATTTTCCATTCATAAAAACTACAAAAAATAAAACTGCCTTTCACTCAAGAACATCTAGATTGACAGTTTAGATTCGGTTAAAAAACTTAAATGCTAATACATCGACTTATGTTAAATGATATTGTTGACAGTATCCTCATCCCCAACAAGTCGAGTAAATATCGTTTATAGATAACAAGTAATAATTAAGGTATTGTTCACATTATGGAAGAGAGCCCTACAGACGAGAGTAAACAGCAGGAGAGCTGGAGATGAATTTCGGAAAGAAAATAATTCCCCGCACCAGCATCAGCTAGTTTTTAACGGTGTATCCGGTGTATCAGCCAGAAAATACGTACCGCTGGTACCGACATGTCTCTCAAAGTCTTCATTTTAGCTCAATTGTCTAAAATTACCTATTTACTACGACGGTTAATATGAATCCGTTGTATTCGGAACCAATAATATGGCTGAGTTGACTATGCTGTAGAGAGGCCCGCTTGACAGGTTTAGGCTCAGATACTCTTGGAATTCGAATGCGGATATTCATAAGAGTTGAGTAATGACTGGATACATGAGCTTCACATGTTCAGCTCCTTTAATTGGAAGCCGATGATACATGAAGTGTAGCACCAAATGCGAGACTGACGCGAATTCGTGTTCGCCCAACGAGAACGTTCCCAATGAGTTCGGCTCAATCCTAATGTGAATAAATCCTCTTGCGCTTCTGAAATAATACAAAATAACATTTACAGTTTTCATTTTCAAAGGATTAGGGGGCTTGAAGTACCCGAAGTTGCCATGAAAAAGTTGTCAGTTGGCATTTGGTATTCTGGATAAGCTCTAGAGTTTACTCTTTGGAACCAAAGAAGTGTACTACGAACTTAGTTTAGTTTAACATGATAAATTAAAAAAAAATCCAGATCCAAAAAGTATTTTATAATTTGAAGACGTGGTTTTCTAACCGACACGCTTGGCCGTTGTGCAAAGTTTTCCTTCTATTCTTACAATTAAATAACTTTGCGTGTTAACTTGACTCATGATTAGGAAGGATCGTTTATAACACTAAATGTCTACTCTTTCTTACTTTCAGATTATTTCTTCTACTGAAATATCATCCCTCTAAAATTTTCACCATGACCCAAATTTATAATCCCAAGAATCCTGCATGCTTCCAACTTCTTGGTAGCGTTATATTAATATTTTCTATCAGTATGTACCACTAGAGGCATAAACTACGTGTGAAATTGAATAGGAAAGAAAATGTATGCGAACTTACTTAAGACTGAGAGAATATCGATTGAAGGACGAACTTTCACAGTTCCGGACGAGAAAGGAGCCTTCCTTGGTTGCTCTTAAGATACTTTCGGCTTCACTCCTGGTGATGGCCCCATGAAACCATTCCTGTGCTTCTAGCTCAATTGTCGGATCAATTTCGTACTTGCTAAAAGGATTGTTACCACCTCCTCCAAAATCTAATTTCATTCGACATCGGTCAGGTTTCCCAGCTGGAGGCTCATGTCCAGGGCCGCTTACATGGACTTGCACAGAAGTCACGTTGGTAACTCTATTGGACAACGACTTTGGCCTGTTGATTTGAGGATGTGACTGATGTGTCTGATTGTTATATACTGCTTCTTGTGGCTCAGGATCATGGAATCGTGGGTCCTCGTAGTATTCATCTTGGACTAATCCGTTATCAAAACTTAAATGTAAACTATGCTGCTTATTAGTTTCAGTTTGGGCATATTCGGAAGAATCCCCACGTTCCTGGGCTATTCTCAAGTCTAAATTTCTACGGATATGTGAACTAGTATACTGAAAATGGGAAGGATTTTCACAAGATTCGCGATCACGGTCGCTCCCTGATGTAAAGTGCCCACTGTCACCCTGATGATTTCCAGGACAGTCGAGGGAAATTCCAGAATCGGCTAATAAAGCTAATCTTCTCTTTAATTTGGGCATGTCCCATGGAACGTTCGTGAGTTCGGCTGCACTCATTACATGATGTTCAATGTTGGGCCATTGACTTTGGCTTGATCCGGATACGCCATGGCCTTCATTTCCACCGAGGGAAGACTGGAGCACCGATATGGGCTCTAATGGGCTTTTATCGGAAATAGGTGACAGGAGTTTACAGTTTGCCCTTTGTCGACCCAAATTACCATAATGACTTCCACCCCGATGTCCACCAAACGGACGGGAAAAGGAATGTAGGTCTTCACTTTTTGTTGAGTCAATGGACTCTAATGAGCTTACTGAGTTGTCTTTCATCATGGTCATGAGTAGACGTGTATCCGGGGTTCGACAAGAGGTTAAAGAAGTGGAGGTTGAAGGGCCCGACGATGAGCCGGAAGAAGCAATGTTAGCATATCGCTTTTGCGGTAAGGGCTCGGATAATGGCATGGTTGGCTTGGCTTTTTTATCTGATAATGGACTGCTATTAGTTGTGGTGGCTGACCCACTCGTATGTGTGATTGAATGACTATGATTCATCGACTGGCAATACGATATGGATGGATCTGGTCTTATTCTGCTACTATTACTAACAACTAGCTGAGACCTATCTTTCTCCGTGGAATGGGCTTCCATGGACCAATTCTTCTCTCCTCTATCATCTTCAAAGCCTACTCTCTGTCTGTCTTCTTTCGACGTCCCAATATTATAGTCACATTTAGAAGCATCTGATCTGCGGGTTGAGGAGCAGGATGACTCAATGGCCAGTAACAGGCTGTCGACATCAGGAAATGCTGACTGGGAGTGATGAGTACTGGATGGTATAAACGCTGTTTCATATCGCTTACGGGCCATAGGTGCCCCACTACTGCTGCGATTTTGAAATCGATTACTCCGACTCGACCTCCGCTGCTGGCTATTGATTCCTTCCGGGTCTTCTGGCAGTAGATAAGTATCCTTTTTGACGCTGAGGTCCCCGCAGCTCTGCCTCCAACTGGGACAAGGTGAGCAATACGTGGGCTCTTTTATTGTGTCAGAATAATAGTAGGGTGCATTGTAGCTTTCAATTATCTCATTGTAAGGGGTATCATCATCCTCCTCCTCTGATGCAACCGGTCCCACCTTAACGGACGTTGACTTCGAGCCTTTTATTGAGGACTGCCGAGTTCCAATGACATGATCCAATGGGTCCACATAATTTTCACTCACTGGCACCTGAAACAAGAAGAAAAAATATGTTGTAGAAGTTGAAACGAGAGACCGCGAGACCATGTCTGCATATATACTGATACTATCCAAAGAAGGATTCATGAAAATGACGTGACAGAATTCTGAGATAGCAGTCAAGGTTCACTAACACCTACACTCATTTCAAGTATTTATTATGCTGCCTGTTAGTCTACCCATCCCAAAGCAAAGCACTTCCTTAATAGTCCTCACCTATGTATATACATAGATCTCTTTGTTTAGAATACTCATTTTTAAATACCGTCTCGATTTCCTTAACTGAAATAATTATTAGCTGTTGTTTGAATGTTGTAACAACAATAGGCCATTCTTCAATTAAGCTCTAGCCACTCTGATTGTTAACACCTAAAAAGGCCCGTCTTCTCGTCTTCCTCTACAATTATGTTCATTCATGTTCCATTTTTGCACCGTATCTGATCGGGGACCAGAAGAGGCAACTCCTATACATTGTACAACCAGTTTCAATTCTTCTTTTTTTAAACTATTAACCAAGGATTGTCATTACTGCTAAGTAACTGTAGTGGTATTTTTTAGATGAATGTTAGCCCTAAATAAATAAATAAAAGTATCAACACATTTACTGTCTTTCTGGTCAATTTAATGAAACGAAATTAAATTAAAAGGTCAATAGTATAATTTAAAGAAAAAATCAAAAGGAACTGTAAGCTAAATTTTAGCCGGAATCCGAACAAAATTGTGTGCAGTACACTGCTACTCATGCCTGATCCAAGTCCCGAATTCAGAAAGTTCACATGGACAGGAACGAGAGGAATGTTATCTGATGACATGATTAGGTAGGGTGCATGCAGCGGAGTCGTATTTGTTTTGGAATGACTTGCATGCGTGACATGACAATTGTACTCACACATTAGAAACACACCTTTCATGTCAATTGAACCGAAGCACGAAACGTCACAAACACCGTTTTCCCTAAATCAACCTGTACCACATTCGTTCAACCCGACTTTGGAAAACGGGAAGGAAGTAAAGAAATAAGCGTCGACTAAATAAGCGAATTGTTTCATTCTTATTGCTACTAATTCAACTTTCCTAATTCAAGAGGAACCATTCCTCTCTCCCGAAAGTATGCACCATATCCGACGTGTAATTAACAAAATAGTTACACGTTTAGCTGGAAGCAAATTCTTGCCAGTTGACCCGTTTACATAAACTCGCATTTAAAGTTTATTGGACGTGCGTTTCAAATTTCCATTACCTAAGTAGTTTATTATAGTAAGACTACATGGCTATGAGTCCCAGGAGGCTTGTTTTATGGTCTGAATAGTTCAAACTACAAACTATCTTTAATTCGATTTCCTCTTAATTGAATGAATTAGATTTGGGACGATGCAGCATTTATAAGACCATCTATTTAATCTTTAATCTTTTTGGGTTATTGAACAAACTTCCATTCTTTCTTACCAGTATGTAACAGGCTTTTATATGGCTGCTATCGATCTATGGATTTGTTTTTAGGAAGTTGTTGGTAAGATATTTTGATTTTTCAAATCTATGCAACAATAAATTGTACTTGTATTGTTATTTTTTTAAAGATCACAGGCAATCTACAAAAAACATTTACCACCTTACCAACAAATTAAGAAGACGATGAGGGTGATTAGAAATGCACGTTATTTCACTCCAAAAGCGTGCAAGACAGGTCTCTTCTTCTTCAATTGAAAGCTTCCTTTCTTCAGGTTATCAAACTTATTTAACTAGCGCTGGCTGAACTCTAATTAATTAATTAAATTTTAACATTATGAGAAAATGACAAGAGCCGGTGGTGGTATTTTTTAAAAATTGTGTTTGCTTGGTATTTTAATTAAGTTACTTGTCGACTGTAAATGGAACTGGATTTGGGGGCCGGAAAAATTCTAAAATCAAAGCAGGAATGTTACACAGAATTAAAAGCTGCGGAAAGGAATCAGGTCAAGTTAGTGAGATTATCAATGGAAAAATTGTAGCAAAATAACGCAGCAAGGGAATACGAAGAAGAGAGCGATGAAAGGAAGAAAGAAGCAGTTGGTGGTTATGTGTTTTATCATGAACTGGCGATTCGTATGATATGATGATAATATCCCCAAAACCCGACGGGGCCGAATCGAAGGGAGAAATGCATGGAAAGTAACCCTGGATTTCACTCGTCTTTCTCTATCCAAGTTACAACTACGTGATTCCGCATGTGCCGTTTCTCTATTTTCTCCATGAGCTAAATACCCGCATGCTTTCCATCCTTCTTTCCTCAACCCCAGTCAGTACTACTGCCACCACCACCAAACTTTCCCAGGGATGTAGCCCACAAACGAGCTAAGGGAATGTCTTGCTAGAACTTACCATTGCAAAGCTAAAAGCTACCCAGAAATATAAAGGAATATAAGTATTCTGCTCGAGTTCCCTCATATCCAGCCGAATATCTCTTTGTATCTCCGGATTTCTAGGTTCTAGATGGTGACCCATAGATTATCGAGTTCTGCAATGTGTAACCTTCAAAATGAAAGTTTGATTTTGGGGCTACGGCCTTAAAGATCTTTTAAATACGGAGATATAGAGAGATCTCCATTCTTCTGCAGCATCTCTCACATGCATTTCCCGAGTGGAGAAGATACCAGATTTATCAGACTCGTTGACTCAGCCTTGTTCATCAATAGGGACAGAACATTTTACCCGATTCTACCCGGCTCTCTGCTTTCCCTACTCTTCATCATGTTCGCCGAGGGTCTGAGGACATTTCTATATATTCATAAAGCTATTTAGTAGGCCCTATTTTTATCGGCAACGGAGCATCGGGTATGCCAATGCACCAAAATCCCGAATCAATGGGAGCTGCAGGAGGAAGCCATGAAAATAATTTAATATTATCATTTTGTAAGTTCCTGTCTCGTATTAGATTTCTCAGCTCCTTAATATTCACGAAATCTTCTATACTTTGTCTTGAGTTTTTTTATTAAGAAATCAGATAAAAGTTGCCATTACACTTTGTAAATCCTGACAATATTGTACCACTTTTCCATGTGTACTTCCAAAATGTTTTACAGAGCATGGAAACCCTGCAGACGAAGCTCTACCAACCAAACTCCTGTAAGCCTTAATTTATGGGCTTTCTCATGCACATAGATTGATAACTTAGCAGCTTCGCCGCTTCCCTATTGTGGTAAGTTTTTGTCTGCTGTGGTTTTGTAGCCACTGCCCGGGACTGGAGAATATGGAGACGCTCGGATTGAAGCACTTTTTCAAAAAATAAGAATGCATAAATTAATGTAGACAAAGCACATCGGCCTTCATATGTCAACGTAATGTCCTCGTAGATCTTCCCATTGTAAGTGTGATCTGAACTGTCCTCCCACTTATTCCATTTGTTTGCGGAACGACGGTTGACTTTCTGGACATAAAAGAATCCCTTTTAAGTTCGTCTACTGAAACAGAAGCGTGTCCTTGAATACAAGTATCGTCATCTCCATTAAGTTTGAGCTTTTACAACTGCTAATGTTTCCTATGACTCTCCGAGGTCATTTTTCTCTTATGGGTAGGGAAGATTAATCATAACGCTCTTCAGCAGATGAATTTTACATACTAACAAAACCACAACTGATATTCTACCTCGTTCTTTCATGATGACCGTATATGAATCTATACAACGAAATTTTTTGATTGTAATGTATGAATCAATTGGGAGTTTATACTAACAACTTGCAATCATTTTTTCTAATGGTATGGTTGGGATTTTACTCGAAACAAGATGAAAGTGTCTAAGATTTTTGTGTTTCAATATTTAACCGATTAGGTAGGACCGTGGATAAATTCAGACATTTACCAATGTACGTTGGATTAATGGGACATGGAAAACACTGTATTTCTGTAAATCGAATGCATTGTAAACATTTATGTATTTACTTGGATGATCAATACAGTAAGGAATATTTTTAGAGACAGACATGAACAACCATGTATAATGTGTCTGACTAATCTAAAAACATTCTTATTAGGTTAGGCAGATACATATATAATAATATCCAAAACTGCAAGTTGCACTGGATTTTTTAAATTACAAACTGAAGGGGAAGTCCTGAAGTAAAAGGAGCAAGCATGAGCATGACTCACACCAGTATCTCCAGTGCTATGACTAACTGTGGGCATTATTCTGATTTCCCCGTTTGTATGCACGTAAGCAATAGTTGATAGATGCAGAGTGCATCCTGCATTGCATTGGAATATCATGCATGAGTAATGCAGTTGTTACATATATTGTACAACTTCCAAGCGTCCGATTATTTTATCCATCCCTAATTCAACACGTTGTACAACTCTTCAACCCATTGAAATAACCGGATCCACAGCAGCATAACTTACAATTGATGTTTGATCAACAAATCTTTTAGCAAACTCTACGTCTTTTTTATATCTGACATCGTCTCCTTGTTATGAACTCTTTTAAACGCATCCATTTCTGAATACTTATCAGTGCTCAAGCAATTAATAATCCGTTCTCAAATTACAAGAAAAACAAATTTTATTTCTTCTTCTTTGGTATTTAACAATTTGGAAGTTGAAGTAAAAATCCATCTAATTATGAATCCAACTCACGAACCAAAAGGGATCACACTGGGCAAGAGTGCCAGACAAGGAGACATGATTATTTTTCATAAACTACAATAAACTACAACTTCACACGACGACCTTCTACAGTCTATCAATATTCTAAGCATACGCTATATGTTTATGGATTTATGATATTCTTGGCTGATAGTGTATGAAATGTGAGGAGGTTTTTGCCAGGATAAGGACTGAAATAAATAGCACTGATGAGATGATGAAGAGAGCATTGAAACTTGAAACGTCCCATCTCATTTTGAATAGAAAATATAAACATGTTTTTGTATACTTTGACTGAAATATAATTCATTGGACTTGGCATTGATCCTCTGCTTATGTTTTGTATTTGCATGTCCGACACTAACAGCCTGACGCCAATTACATTACTGAAGCAGAGCCAGATTCAGATAAAGATCGATATTTGACATTGGACAGTTTTGCCATTTGTAGGCTGTAGAGTAGCGAGAGGTACGAACACCTACGTCCATATATTTATTGTGACCTGATTGTTAGTGATACGGTATCGGTATGATGTGTGGAGTAGAAGTTGTAAAACAGTCAGGAGATATTATCCTTACCCAAAGATAATGACAAACGCTCATTGTTATTTTCATCTGTGGGTGTTTCATTAGCTCTTTGGTACAATGACACCCCACATAAATAAACAATGGTCTCCATCAGCTAGCTTTATGAACAGTGAGGATTAATTGATCTGTGAAATCAGCTTGAATAAGGGCGTATGGTGTCAACAAATCATTTTAGTAGGTGCTGAGACACTCCACACGTACTCAGCTCTTTCGCTATTGTTTCTGATAAACAATAATTCTATGTAAGCGAATAATTTGATATAGAAAGCTGAATTGGATGTTGAATTTGACTGAATTATGTACTCTGTACGATCTGTGAGTTTTAATATTTTAATATTGGGCAAAACAGAAATGTTAAAATTCTCTGTGGAATTTATCCGATCACTGTTTCATGTATTTCGTCACATTTTATAATCTGCAAAGTAAAGAATATATGAGAGGTGTTTGCTGCAGTTTGAAAAATTGATTTACTGGGCTTATAGATACAGAAACATTTCTGTATGAAATGTTAGGAGAGTTTAATAAATTACGGGACACGGGAAGAAGGTTTCCCAAAAAGGGCTAATTGTTTAGCTTTTTGACTTCATAAGCCTTAGGGGTCTTTAAGTTGTCAGCGTAATTGATACGATGACGAAATTATAGTTAATGCTAATTTATGAATTGGTAGTTGCTTTTCGTCTTCCCTTTTCATAATAAAATAACCATAACATTATATCATCTCTAGTTTACTCAACCCTGTGGATCGAGAAGGAAGATTTGTTTTAATGTGTCTTCTCGTGAGGTCAACAAAGGATTTTAAGTGATGAAGTATGTAATTATTACCTATTTTAAATGCTTTGATCCAAGCGATAAACAATGAGCTCCATAAAAAGGCGAATTAAATATTAGATTTGAAAACAAAAAAAACAGCCTCTTCAATTGTGAACTTATGTAGGTAAGCCATCCAACCTTTGTTGGATCATATTCACGTGGACTCATAATCATCTGATTAATGAATAGGCTTTTGACAAGGAAGGATGCACCTTGGTGTGAGATGAAGTTGTAAACTTGTTTTTCAAATAGCTATTTTGGCAGTATTTACTTGTCAAGTTCTGTTAGTATGAGAATACTTCAACTTTACGTGTGAAATGTTTTGCAAGATGTCAAAAATGTAGGTTTTATGAATTCAGTAAATATTTTTTTTAAAGAAAACTGACAGCTGAGTTACACTTGGCAAAGTTATTCAATCTCCGTTTCGCGTTAAAATTTTAATGCACTCCATCTGAAATGCCGGGCTTGCTTGCAAAATAAGTTAACCTTTAAAATGAGATGATTCTATACGACATATGTCATTTAATAAATGGTGACTAAAGAAGTATTAAGCATTTGAACTTTAAAGCGTAGTTCGAGCTGCTACCAAAGTATTTACATGTGTTTAATTATTTACATATTTGGCTATTTGGCATCACATCATTTTTTCCATCACACTAAAAAATCGATGCATTAAACGCTAGAAGTAGACATCCATCGTTTAGTTTTAATTACCTGAATTCGATTTGGTATTCGCCTATAGAATTCATTTTGAGATGCAAACTGTGCATGTTTTTTCAAACTAACTAAATAGTTGCAGCTTAGAACCCCTTTATTCAGTCAACAGTATGACGCAGTACACGCTAATGTAATATTCACAACTTTGAATAAACAACAAATGTAAAATTGGTCAAAGTTCACGTTACTTCACCAACTATCCGAATACTACCAAAAGAAACTACAGAACTTATGACTTTAATTTAAGAATATCGAAATAAGTTAATACGCATAATTATGACGATAGCTATAGCCATAATATTGAAATATTGATTCAGCTAATAATGAGCAGCACGGACTGTTCTATTTCTCATCTAATCCTATCGTAAGCTTCCAAGAACAAAAAGGACCTCGTGTTCTATACTATTAGGTTCCAATGAAAAACATCAGCGAAATAATAACAACGAATAAACAGGTTCGCAAAATCGTGAGTAAATGTCGCACATATTTTCTTGCTCTTTAGATCCAACCTAACTACCAACTACCCTAACCTTAAGGAGAGATGTATGATTTAGAATTATTTATTAAAAACTATCAAGAAGGAACATCCAGTAGCGAGAGTGAATGCGATACATTAATAAATACTAAAATCCTACAACAATATTAGATTGCGGAGAGAGGGGATGTCGAATTTGTAATTCTTGAAAGATTATTTATGAGCCCAATATCCTCCTTACTTCTCATTGTAATACCCAATGAATTATGGGAGGCAGCAAGGAATTCAAAGGAGCTTATGTTCTATCTTCCCATTCTTCTCATTTGTTTTGCAGTTGTATATTTGCAGATGAATACGTACTCTTCCATTACCTTCGCGGAATTAAGGACAAAATACTAAATAAATTCTACACCCTCAAGTCTTACTCTTTATACTTATTATGTCTTTGAAACTTCTATTGCAACACGAAAACAATTGACCATAGCCCACCCCTATCGCCACTACCAGAAGGTAAAAGAGTTGCTGAAGATTCCTTATATTTTAATGATCAATGGCGATGATAAATCCGACTTTCGTCACCCATTGCTTTATACGCTGTTATAAGATTCTCACTTAATGGAATATTCATCGAAGTCTAAGCTTTCTTCCTCGGTTTTTGCATACATTATATTTTAAGTGGTCCAGCCATCCCCTTACAACACCAACCCTGTCGAGCTGCCAATGGAACTGTCAACTTCAACACGGCTCTTGAATCCTGAGCCTGCTAACCCTTCTGAGTTCTGATGTTTGGTAGGTGTTAGTATATTGTAACTGTATTTCGATGGATTTTTCAAATGACACACATAATAATAGAGTCGGCAGTATAAATTAGAAATTGTGCCTGGTAAATCCCCCTTGCCAGTCCCAAAACTAATTGATTTTGAATGGACAAGCAGCAATCATCTATTTGGAATTGTGCTGCTACAACTTACTTAATTCAAATTCTGAGTTGCATTCAAACATTCAAATACAACGGCAATGCCTACAAATCTGATATTATAGATGTGACATGCATGGCTCAGCGGCACTGAGTACTTGTTTTGCATATTCGTTAGCATTTGTTGAAAATAAATGACATTGTCATTTACGCACTGAAACGTATATAATAGAACACCTAGTTTTTCACGCTTATTTACCTATTCGTATTATCCATGGTTATTAGGTTATTACTTATTGCCCAATGCTTTACGGCTAGATAAGCTAATTTCTGATTGTTACAAGCACATGACAGTCAACCAGCTCGAGCTTTGAGAAGATAATAAGGCAGTGACACAAACCCTTCTAGACTTTGGATTCTACCTCGAAAAAAACGAATGGCAATCCACAATCCACTGAAGTTATCACACCCTCTCTTAGACCATGCATTCCTATATACTAACTATTTGCAATAATAAATTTAATAACAAGAGTGTAACAGACAAACTTCTGATGTTGAAGGTGCATTATTTATTATCATTAAATGGCCTAAAGCACTCTAAATATTGTTAACTACTCACAGTCACCCTTAACGACTTAACCTAGCCATCCCATTTTGGCCTGGTCAAGGATTAAATGCCTTCAACCCTATTATGAGAACATAAGCCGGTTAAATGGCTAATAATATGAATAATCGGACAATAGCTCTTAGTAACTGCCTACACCAAAGAATATACACTTCCATACAAACAATTTCTGCAATTGACAGTGATGAATTTCTGTATGTGCACTTGCTCATATCTATATCAACTACACTTGAAGAACGGGATATCCTTTCTTTCAGCTATCAAACATCTAAGACTCGCATGATTTAAGCCCACAGTTGGAAATTGGAATGGTATTAGGTAATCCTCTGTTGGCGATGACGACAAAGTGTTGTATGAATGAAGGAGAGATGAGTTACAAAGTTACAAGGCAATGACTTGGCGAGATAAGGAAAACGCAAAAATGCACAACAAGAGATTGACTGTAATGATACTGCTGGTACATAGTAAAAGTTCTAAAAGGATGATGAAGGAGTGAGTTGGGACTAAAAGCCGTGTTCAGCTGAATAAAATGGATGTGCCCCTTGTGATTATGTGAATGAAAGTATGTCAAAAAGAATTATTGTGTCTCTTTTGCATATAAATATGACCACAGGACAGGTGGATGATTTTGGCTTCACCTGAGCAATCCATTCCTTTTTCGGCAAGTTGCTTTTATACCAAGTATTATAATTTTATAATCTATTGCATTATTTGTGTTATTAAAGAGGAGAGGCCGAGTGCGGAATCCTCATGCAGCACAACAGTCCGATCTTGGAAGTTGGAACCGCTGTGTATTCTCAGTCTCATCTTGAGTCTTGTATCACCTCTTAAGTCACAAAGAAACAAAAGATGAGCTAGGATCAGTGCTTGAATAATGAATGTTACCTACCACACCGTCAGTCCACTTTCACTTTCTAACCCTCCCTCTCATCCTTAATACCTGAGGAGCCCTGTGCCTGTGTACCACTGAGCATCAGTAGAGATAATGCCTCTTTCAAACCGAAATTAGAAATTGGACAATCCTCTCCTTGTTTTTTAATGCCTTGTTAGTCAAAGGAGATCCTCCTAAGAGCAGCTCGCTACACTTTTGGAAATCTTGTAAGTAGGAAGGTGCAAACTCCTACTTCTCGCATAAGGTTAATGAGAAAAGTTGAGCTTCCCACAACCTAAAGATAACATTTCGAAGTATTCAGATGTGACTAGAGATAATAAAAGTTTATTTTCCATAACTTCTTGTAAATGATTAATTCATCAATTGTCACTTTATTATTGCTTTGCCAATCTGTATAGGTTATAGGTTGATGTTCATAGGCTACTTGCTTACCAGACATTAATAGTGGAGTGTAAACTGGCTGATGATTTGACTTTGATGTTCTTGTTATCATTAAGAGTAAAAGTTTATATGAGTGCTCTACAGTAGGACTTGCAACTCCTAAAATTCCTATCTCATTCCGATGTAATGTTTTTTTTAAACAGGGATATTTTTTATAGCTAAAACTTCATAGTTCCATACTCACGAGGGCTATAAGAAAATCCTAATTAGGCAATTAAACCCTTATTGTTGAGTATATTATGACAGATCAATCAGATTGTTCAACCTCATCAAGCGTTTGCGTAGGTTTTAGTCAGAAGTTGGTGAGAATTTCGTGAATCGTTTTTCCTAATTAACTGACAACAGGCATCTCGACTGCTCAGCGTCGGCTCGTTCTGCAGTATGTTTCACAATAGAATTTCTGTATATCTAGAATCTCAGCTCTGTAAAGACAGTAAAGGTTTCGACAATGGAATATTGTAAATGAATGAGAAGTAAGGGAAATGCAGGTAGTGTAGTAATATATGGTCTCACTCACTCCTCATAATAATTACCAAATATGTTTCTTCCCTGTGCGGGGGATTGTTAGATGTTGGATGTTGGACTTAGATTGTATCAGCAATCGCCATGTATGTAAGGGTGATCTATTGCCAAATAATTAATTAATGACTGGAACCTTGCGTCGTGTAACAATAGTTATAATCACTTCAAGTTCAAATGTTCAAATCCATAATAGCCTAATTACATGCAAGATATTTTGTCTGGTCAAGCAGCTTGAAAACGGCCTATCGAATCAATCACAATTCTAATCATTTCTTCCATTTCTGTAGATCTGCCAATCAACTACCTCATTTATCACAAGATGTTACATCGAGATTACAAGATACGCTAATTCCAGTGCATAGTCAGCATTCAACATTCCATATCTATTTGATCATTGCACACATGCAGTATTTATCAAGTTTACAAATTACTTCATCACATCATCATTTAGTTTCGTACAAGGATTTCACTACCTTGTATTTATGTATTTTACTCAAACTATAGCCTCGAAGCCTCCCCTGGGAATAACTTCGAGTTTAACGGGTATGGAAGGAAGTTACCTAAATTAGATACTTAAAAACCACGAGGTTTCGTTTACGATGTATGAAATGAAATCTAAAATAGTACTGTCATATTATCCCAGCTTGAATTTCGACAGTAAATGCAATGTCCAATGTATCTCTGCATAATCTCCGTGTAAAATTAAGCGAAGACTAATTTGCATGGCATCGATTTCCATAAACAAAAGTTTCCATTTAGCAGGACATGTTTCCATATACTATACAGATAGTGCAAAACATGTGTGCACAGGTACGCTGCAAGAATTGACTCTAGGAATTGGTAATAGCTTTCCTACGAAGAAATGATTGATTGCTGAAAGGAAGCTTGGCCTTCTTGCTACAACTACCAATTAATTTTGAATTCGGGTTAACGACCAAATCAGATTCAATTAGTTTTTCACGTAGAGGAACAGACATGAGAAATAATTGCATTGATACTCTTACAATATTATTACATTAAGAAAACAACATTATGCCTCTCAGTCAGTGGCAGCCTAATGGCATTGCGTAGGAAGAAGCAGTCCTAGTATAGAATACGAACACAGGCAGACACACGGCTCTTTTTCCGTAATGGATCGTAATGGATTCGTAAATTACAGCGCTTAAATGCATAATTACTTGCTTATGTTATGATGTATGAATTTAATGAATATTATCTTTGTATATTAATACATTTTCCCTATTGCAGAATGTACCACTAACAAGGCTAAATGGTTTTTAACAAACCATGACACAGAGTGAAGGGGGCTTCCTTTCAAAACCTTAGAAATACAAAATATGGATTGCAAGTGATTTGTAAACCTTTGGATTTGAATTTAAATGCTTGCTTGAGGACTTTTCTCATAGGAACGTCATCAGAACATCATGATCATAATATATCGTCTTTTACATTCAATTCATGTCTAATGAACATTTTTTGGATATCCCAAGGTCAGACACCTTGTAGTCTACTGTAAACATGATTTCAAGTCTCAGGTTTCATTTCAATGCAGCAAATCAACCATTTTTACTCCTTGACTACTTAAATGATCAGGTTAAGAGTGGAAGTCACGATGTTTTAAAAGTGGAACTATTTTTTGCGTACTTAAATAAGTCTTATAAAAATGGACCACTGCTGCTAACTACATATCTGTGCAGCATTGATTTTGGTATTGATTGTAGATTGCAACATTCCATTCTAGCTAACTAATTTCTAATCAGCTTTGTTTTCATAGAAGGAAGTAAAATAAGCGAGTTGATGTCAAATCGTCACCTAAATAAGTTTAAAAAAATCATCGAAGCTGTGGAAGGACAAATGGAATGAGGAATAGGCCAATAAAATAGAAGAAGACTTAATCATCCACTTCTCAGCTACTGCTTTCCGTACACTTGACGATTGAAGATGTAATACATAAATTAATCGTTTATCCAAGGGGCATCTATATATAAGAATGTGTGTACGTATATATAAGCAAGTCACTTGTACCAAAAAGAATCTCAACCTGTTTTTGTAATCTCAAATTGTATTCTGAAGCACCTATTAAAGATAAGTGATGGCAAAAGGCAATCTTGAGAATAATTAATGTGCAAAAACGAGATGAATGAGATGATGAGAAATACTGAATGGACTAGCCCACACCCCTAATTGAAATAGAAAGTAAATGCGATTATCGATCAAACCCTTTAGACTTTTAATTTAATAAAAACTAATTATCGCTAAATTGCCTTTACAATACAAACATTTAGGGAAGGGGTTCATTTAGCTTCAGCAACTGCAGCTTGTCAACTCAAGGTCGCTCTCGGCTATCTAAATTTCTTATTACAATTTCTTTGAAGTATTAAAAACAACAACAAAAACACTGGACACTTGACAGTCCCATTAACAAGGAATATGAATTACCTATATACATGTGAATCTAAGTAGGTAATTAGCCTTCGGTATTTTGCAAAGTTTATGTCAAATTCAGAATATTAAAAATGTACAGAAATCATGGAAGGACTACTGCCTCTGCGTTTCTGCGTACATGTGGCAGTCAAATGTTATAAGATTCCCAACGGCTGATAATCTTAAAGCGTTTCTACAAAATTACGTAGAATCAAGCTCCACTACAAGATATGATAATTTTCTCATCTGTCGTCCGTATTAGTTCATTGTGTTTCGTAAGTTGTAAGTCTGTAAGTATAAGCTAATATTTATTGCATAAGCGTTCAGGCGAATCAAAGCTGGATGATTAATGGGATGAAAAAAATGAGCCTACCTATCACGTCATACCATATGCCGTCGAGTTTAGTAATCCAAGAAAACAACACTGGAAAAACCAGGTGGTATTCATCATACCTGAAGGTGCTTATTCCTGTATTTGTTCAAGCCTGCAGATAACGGGGGCATGAGAGACAGGGAATTTGTCTTCTGGATGAAACGGAAGGATTCACTTCGGTAAACTTGATTATCTGCATTTCTTCGGAATACAAAATCACACACTTTCCTTGGGAGATTATTAGCCGCGTAGGAAATGTCATTTTTCCATTTGCTATGATTAGAATTGTTATTCCCCTTCAGATTTTGATGATTTTCATTTGAAGAACCACCGAAATGAAGATGAGGATTGGATCGATGGAGCTTGCCATTTCGGTTGGAAAATGGTAGCGCTGAAAGAACATGTAGTTTACTCCGTTGATTTCCGACTACTTGGGGCTTCTGATTGCTAATTATGTTATTAATACTCACTTTGTTTTTCTGATAATAATTATGAGCCGGGTAGAGATTTCCATAGACTGAGTGAGAATGTTGAGCCATGATGCTGGCAGTTAAGTTAACAGATTATATCTGCACTGTAGGGTATTCCGCTATTCCTTTACACTACTGGCTTCGTACTTCTGTCTCTCCAATTTTCTCTTCCTCGAATCTGTAATTAAGTCTTCGTGGTATTGATGATTCAATTTCTGAATTTCGTCATCACAAAGGCTCAAGTCTTCAATAGATCCTGGATTACATTCTGTGGAGATTCTGTGTAGATTCTGTTTGTAGAAACTACAAATACATGAGGATATTATTTTTATTCACTGCTCCTGCTTTACGTCTATGTGTGCTTCTTGGAAGGTTACATCCTCGTTCAGTCGTATATCAGCTTCTGCCTGTTTGACGTATTTTGCAGAGTTTAATTTACAATATTATTTATGTTCAAGTTCCACATATGTATCACATGTATCAATAATTACTCTGAGTACACCTAAATAAACACAGATTCCCAACTTCAGTACTGAGCGTCAGGCGTATCTCTCACTGTCATTTAATCAAAATATATTCGAACTACACTTCAAGGCTTAAGGAAATGTGAAATATTAAAAAAAACTGGTGAAAAAGTAATTGGAGAAGTCACTTTACAAGGAAATCGAATTAAAATTCCGGGATAGGAAGATGAGCTAAATGTAAAGATCTGAAGCATTCGTATATAATATACTGTAGCGCGATTCCCATGAATCTATCCTATTTAGCTAAACCAACTACTATTACTACTATTAGTACTACAGTGAAGTAAGATGTAAGAAACAAGATGTACTATGTTGCTCGTGCTACGAGCAACTGACCAGCCAATTCATATCGTCAGTTACGTATGTAGTATGCAAGTACTTCTTGTTCCACAGGTAACAGGTGGAATTTTGATTTTTTATATTGAATCATAGTGATACAACGTGCAGCAAAGACCGATACGAAGAACACTATCATTACAAGCTACATGATAATCTACAACAAATCCATCAACATTTTTCTATTTTGAAGCAATAGCAATAAACTATCTGCATAAACAAACAGCAAGCAGGACTTATTTTTTAGTATGCGTCATGCCACTTATTTAATATTTTGGGAATGCCACTAGAGTCTAATTTGTGGGCTCTTTGAGATTAAATGTCCAAAACCATTCGTAGGTATCGCAGGAATGTGCATTTATTTATGGCTCATGATGATAGGATTTTTAATATCGACGTACAATTTTAATAGGTACAGTAAAAGTGCCAAGCTTTTATATTTAGTAGAAACTTGTTATCTTATTTCTTATTATGAGCATTGATGAGCTTCATAACTGCAGAGAGGCGACCCTTGGTTATAGAAGGCTCCATGAGAAGAATCTCCTTAGCTTCTTTTAAGGTGATATTCGGGTATGCAGTTTGTTCATGTGGAATACGGTTAGACATCTTAAGCACAAAATCTCGTTCGTTGAAGCCCATATGGTTCCGTCCGGTTTGGGACGCCCATCGCGGTTCGGCATCTGCAAGGAGTAAAATATGAATATATTAACCAGCATTGACGGATGTTAATATTAAGCCGAAATATGACAGTTTTCTATTACCTCGTGTAAAACCTGGAATTACTGGTCGCTTGGACCGCTCATCTGACCCAAATGATTGATATAACTCCGGATTAGCATCTCGTTCTAGCTGTAGATGCTTGGCAAAGTATTGTGCCACCAGATCAGCAGGCTTCGGCACGATTACAACCCGACTTTTCTTGCTATACAACTTCGGATTCTTGAGCAAATTGTATTTGTCCAACTCCAACGCTCCAGGAAGTGTAGCATGTTGTTTGTACGGGCTTGGCCAAGCGTTGGCCAACTTTCTATGTTCTTGAGCGATTGAACCAGCACTGTCAGCTGCAGCAGGTTGTAAACGGACCTTCGGTTTTTTGTATGCTGGGTGTGAAGTTTTCGACTTGACTTTTGACGGTTCCTGTGAGCTCTTAACCTTTTCTTTACTTTTTGATTTCCCTCGATTATCATCGGTGATGCGGGGTTTCTCAGGTTCACGAGGCACTTCTTGCTTCTGTTTCTTATTGAGCCATGGATTCTTGATTAGATCTTTCTGCAATTTCTTGGCTTGAATCTCTTTGTTAACCGTTATTTGTCGATCCTCTTCCAAAATCCTCTCTCGAAGCTTTTCAAACGCTCTGTCTTGAAGAGTGACATCTTCTTTTACAGCACCGATTGGAGCTGGGGCCTTCTTGTGTTTCCGATCCTCTAGGTACTTGATTAAGGGGAGGACGGAATCGTTGTTCTTAGTTTTTGGATGGAGTAGTGCTGAGGGATTCTTCGCTGCCCCCATTTTTTGGTCAAAAGCCTCTTCCGATTCTTCAATGTTAATGCCAGTCTGACTGTTAGTGAGTGTAAATCCGACACGTTTTGGATCTTCCGAAGATTCTCGGTTTTCTTTGGGTATGGGATCTTGCTGAATGAATAGAGTAGGGTTGAAGACGTTTGCTGTTGATTTTGTGCCGTGGTTTTTACTTTTAGTCTTCTTTTTCCCTTTGTACAGTACGTTGGTGAGCGTTGCTGGCATTTGCTGCCAACCAATTGGGTCCAAAATGACCTTTCGGGATGAGTCAACTTTAGCTCCAATGTGATCATAAAGTTTTCTTTTATTGTACGGCCGTTGTGCTGGTGGTTGCAATCGACTTTTCGCTTCTGAGAGCTTGATAGGTTGTGACTTAAACACCGTTAGCGGAGCATCAACATCATCTTCATGAATGTAATCGTCCAACTCAAAGATTTTTTTCTGATCTTCATAGGCATCAAGGACAGAGGGTTCTTGAAACGACTTCGGAAGCGATTTACTGCGAGAAGGCTGTGACACTTCTTCTAACTTGTTAATATTGATAGACTCATTTTTCGATCTGGCTCTTCGAGAAGAACGCTTGGACTCGGGCTTGTAAGAGAAGTCATACTTGTCGTCAGGTTGTTCCAGGATGTTGAAAGGCTTTGCCTTTTTCTTCTTCTGCTCAGCCATTTTCTTTTCAATTTTGCCAACCTTCTCCATGACTATGTCGATTGGCAGGGGTTCCTAACATGCATCATGTAAATATTAAATATCCTAACTCATCCTCAATCAAAATCAAAATAAAGCAAGTGTCAAGTGGCTATGATAATTCTAGCAAACAAAATGTACTAAAAAGATGTATAGTTACCTGCATTGGGTGCTTCAGGTTTAAGCCTTCCCTTTCCGCTTTCTCCAGCCAGGCTTTCACTTTATAAGTGGATTTAACGACGTCGTGCAGACTCATTTTGAATGCTACTCGTGGAGGATTACCACAGGAGGAGTCAGTGAAATTCCTATTTCAATTTTCAATTTCAATGAGTGAGTCATTGCACATGAAAGACAATACTGTATGAACGCACCACTTTGCCTGTAAATGTAACTGACCGTTTGATAGATGATTGCAGGTGCAGTTCCCAAGTGTAGTCCTCTATATCAATTCTTCACCGGAATCCGGATTTTGGTAATCCTACTCCAGACGACTGAATGGAAATATTCGAGATTTCCGGATGAGTCTGACTTTGGAAACTTTTTCAATCTCAATCCATCGGAAAGACATAAATAAACAAGGTATGGTGTCCATAGTAACCCATAGCAACCAAATGCCAAATCACGATGAACTTGTAAAGGGGCTTTGGAGTAGTCAACGTACGGAGAACCAAATCACTGCGCCGAATTTTCGGACAAGCTTATGTAGATCGTATCGAAGCTTCGAAAAAATATCAACCCGATGATAATTTACAATTGAGAAACTACAAGGCGTGTAGCTTTTAAATGATGTGTGTCTTAAATCTTTTTCTAGAAACTGATAGGATGAATCTCGAAGTATGACTTAAATCAAAATAGGTAAACTCTTATAAATTCTTGTTTTGATGGGCAATTATTATCGTAGATAATCTGGAATAGAACTCCACCGCAAAATGCACTAATAAAGGGCTAATCTGTTGAATAAAATTCGGTTATGGAAGAAACTACTTAACAGATCGATTTTTTTTAAATATCTAAAAATCAAGCAAAGCAAAGCAAAGTTATTATTTCCATTTAAGAGAAATGGATTTCTTTTTTCATCTACAACCCCATCAAATTGTGAAATCTAAAGAGTTTCTACCCCAAGGAGATCTATGGCGGAAAGCAATGCACAATGTGACGCGATAAATCCGATTGTTGGGTGACAATATTTTAATCTCGAGTAATCACATGCAAAGTTAAGTTTAAAATATTAGATTCAAATATTTTTGTAGACAGGTTTGGCCATTCTGTATACGACATGAATTCCCTCAACATTTTCATTAACAAAAAGTGTAATCAGCATGGTCTCTATTCGTTAAATGTGTTTTTGTCGAGCTCCTAAGCTCAGAATTTACCGTATTGTCCAGATGCAATTACAGGGTGAAGTTCATGGGAAATGTGGTAATATGAGAATGGAAATCCGACCTTTCCGAGAAAGGGTAGAAGGACTAAAAATAAAGAACGTGAAAAAACCCGGATCCAGGAGGGAAAATTCGGACAGGAGAAAAGATTCGGGAGAAACTCGGTTTTCTATCTGACAGGCTGGTGGGACGGACTGCGGTAAAATCGGTAGTCGGGCGGGCACCAGGGCCTAAGAGTCTTCCAAAACTACTTGTTTAAACAAGGTGAGCAATTAAACTCCAGCATCCAAATTACCACCATCGTTAACATTTCCGTCCGAAGCCTAACCAGAATGCCGTTTGTATGAAAATAAATCCAACTCTCACTTGCAGGAATTGTCCCGTAGAATTACTTTTATGGAAATGTGTAATAAAACCAATTATTTTCTTTGATTTAGATGTCTCGGACGGACAATGATTGCTAGCTAGGGCTGCAGGGTGCATTACTAGGACTGGTCAATGAAATTTTCGAAACTCTTCCTTCTCTACCTGACCTATTCACCTATCTCCATCATCTCACTGATGCCTTCCGTGTAGACTAGGTTACTCCCCTACAGAGGTATAATACATTGACTGGTCACTTGAAACACGAAGGGAATTCTAGGACCTGCTTCCAAGCTCAGAAAAAGTGCACAATGGATCCCGTTTTTATTCGCTTTCTGTCTGTCATTCCTGGTCTTAGTTACTTCGCTAATTTCTACCGTGAGGTCATTCCCGAGGCTGGTAAGGTTAACTTGTAGAAAGTGAGATCATCAGAGGTATCCTAACTTTCACTTATTTTGTTAGATGTTCGAACGGGAAAATGGATATTTATGAGCTCGCCCGACAGCCCAGTATCCATCGTCTTGGGGTATTTATTCACGGTTGTTTTCTTGGGGCCTTTTTTGATACGCTATCTTAAGATCCCCAGAGTCCGGGAGCTGCTTATCGTGTATAACAGCGGTGTGTTGGCCCTCAACCTTTGGTTGGGTATATCGGTAGGGACCAAGTTGACAACATCATTGGAGCCTTCGCTGATGAGATTTTAATTATACAATTATTACAATTCTAGTTAACTTGGCATATCCTGGGAGCGGAATATCGGTTCACTTGTCAAAAAGTTGGAAGACCTAAAGGACACGAGGAATCGGTGAGATTTTGCTGCTTAAATTAATGCAATCACCTACTGCATCGCGTATTTGTATGTACATCTGATTTCACAGATTGCAACTCTGCTGTGGATATTCCATTGTTCGAAAATTGTTGAGCTGAGCGACACAATTTTCTTGGTCTTAAAGAAGAAGGAAAACCAATTGACTTTCCTCCATCTGTATCATCATTCAACTATAGTTGTTGCCACTTGGATCGGTGTCAAATTCGCACCTGGTGGATCATGTAAGTTGACACTACTCGCTACTAATAATCATACATAGGGTACATACTTATATTGAAGATGGTATTCTGTATCAATCGGATTTAATTTATCTTTTATTAGCTGCTGTAATTGCAATGGTGAATAGTTGGATTCACGTTTTTATGTATTTCTACTATGAAATGATGGTACTGGGAGTTAACAGTTTCCGGAATTACAAGAAGTTCGTCACAATAATGCAGATCGTAAGTTATGACTAGTCCAATTTTATAAACTACAATAAATTTCGGTAAACATGCATCCTAAGCAACTTTTTCATTTCCTGGTTGCAGGTTCAATTTTTAGCTACTATAGTTCATTGCACGACTGCTCTCAAAAAGAACTGTGGTTATCCAAATTGGATCTTAGTCTGGCTGCTTATCTACATGATTTCATTTTTAGTCCTTTTTGTTCATTTCTACGTGCAAACGTATTGGAAACCGAAGGGAAGTCCCAATAATGGCCATTGCTTAATGGTTCCTCAACTGGCAAATTGCTGCCCAGGCGAAGTTCTTTCAGCCTATTCGGATGACGAAGAACAGGACGATGGTGAAGTTCATCCGAATTCCTTGAAGATGAATGGAGGAAACTCGTCAGTTGGGTTAAACTTAGATATTGAGGATAAAAGTGCTGCCCTTCTTGACCGTGAAGAAGATACGCCATGCATAAATTGGAATGAAGATGATTCGCAATATACTCTCACAGATGACGATTTGGCTTCAGATGAGTCGTCAGACATAGAAAACGAAGACAAAGATACGTCAAGCAAAGCTTGTAGTGCAGCTGTAAGTGCTGTGGTTGCTTCTTCTACATCTTCTCGTCTAAGCACAGAAGGTAACGACACTTTAGTACTTAATTAGACCGACGACCACAAATCTAGATAACTGCAAAATGTGTAACTACTCCAAAAAGTCATCTGTCACCACAGCCATCTTACATTAAAGGCTACACAGACGAGCATCCCGTTAGTATTCTTACCTTTGAGACTAGAATAGGAATTAATTGTATGCCTGAGAAAGGATTTAAACTTACATTGAGACTAAAGGCTCTACACTGATAAGCGGTCGATAGAATAAGTCGCAGTTTCGAATTTTCATGAAGTTGAACACCTTAAAAAAATCATTGATTCTGTACATCCAATCATTGAAAGGTGACGAATGTAGCCCTAGTCTTTGCTAATTAGAAACTATCAGATCGTTTGCTGTTAACATTTTTATAGTAGATGTGACGTAGCTCAGCAAATTCGAATTTAGTGATTGTAAAGATAAGAAAGCAGCTAATTATTCCACACTACCCAATAGGTACTCCAACGTAAGTCATTTCCATGTTGTAATAAAGAATGATCTCAAAACGGCATCTCCTTCGTTTACAAACGTTTTGTTCAATGATGAGTGAGAGTATAAATATCATTTCATACACGAAAATAATGCCATGATAATCTAATTGTGGTGCAGTAATTTAGTTACATGTTCGGATTAGAAATTGAATAAGTTTTTAATATTTTTTTAAAAGTACCTCAGAGAACCCAGTGAATCATATAGGCATTAGTAAATTATATTAATGTATCGGTTAAAAGGTAAAGTAACTTAGCTCTTATTTCAACACTCATCTTAGATGTAACTTAAAAGGAGACAAAACAGCTTCTTGGTAGATTTAAAATAAAACTTAAATGTGTGTACGTCTTATACGAGTAACACTTAACACTGAGATTAACATTTTACAACGACAACAAATTAAAGTAAAGTCCAAGTGTTATTAAAGATTGAATGGTCATCAATGTCACTATTGAAATGAATGAGATTAGATTTGAGAGACCACCCTTTCCAGCTTAAGTATTCGTGTATAATAGTATCATTACAAGAATTTCACACTGTAATAAAGTACGCACAGGACAGCTTTTCAATAAAACAATAAGCAAAAAATAGTGAAGGTGATGTGCTACCTAATGTAACAAGCAGCAATATTACAAGGAATGAATAAAATCCAATCAATTACAAAATAAGCATGACAGTTACCACTTAATTGGTATCATTTCTATCATGAATTATTCTAGTCTACCATAATAAGAAATTAAACAGTGACCCATTCAAATAGTTTTTGTCTGTGTCATTTGCAAGTACATAAATGGCAAAGGACCGAATTATTTTATGGTAAGGAATATAGCAACCGTAGACCTATTATGTAAAATCTGCAAACACCGGTTCCCTGGTAGAAAGAAGTGACGGCCTCTTCTGCTCTTAAAATTTAACCGAATTTGAACAAGTAAGGCTTTTGCCAATTTCGAATAAGATACACACCGAAAACCAAGGATAGGGCACTAGCCCCAATGATGAAGAATGTGCTAAAGAATCCCAGTCCTCCTGAAGAAGACGGCCGACTTTTCTTTCCGGTTAGTGGACAAGTGGCACGATCAATGTTCTGTCTTTTCACCATTGCTTTGCTCATTGGTACAAAAACATCTCTCCAGAAATGAACATCGGGGTCGAGGGACTTTGACGTTGACATTTCCATCCCCCTTTCACTTATTTCAACCATATGCTTTTCCATTTCGTTAAATACTTCCCATTTCTGTTGGCCGGAAGATGGATTTCTAAAAACAAAAATAGAATACGGTTTTAATCCTGGAAAATGCTCAGGATGCACACTTTAAATGTAAATTACACAATTCGAGTCTTACCCAGTTTTGATAAAATTAGCCCATGAATCCACAAAAACTTCAGATACCTTCTTATCCTTTTCATCAAATTCGGTGCTTTTTGTTGGGAAGACAAAAATGATTTCGTCTCCCAAGGGTCCTTGCAAATAATCCGGGGTGATGGAGCTTGAAGCTCGGTAGTCGAATTCGTACCGATAAACAATCGAATTCAGTCTGGAGGCATATCGAGCGAAAAGCTCTACAGGAGTTCGGATATACAGGGCTCCACAAAATCTAAAATACGAATCTCTCCAAGAGTTCACTTCATTGGCTGCCGTACGATAGAAATATTCATGAGAAGCTAAGGAGCTCAACTGAGGGGCATCCGTCTTGTAAAATTCCTAGAGTTTATGCAACATTTTAACTCTTCAGGTCTAAGTAAAGTAGGCTTGGAATTAACTAATTAACTGTAAATAAAAGATACACACCTTCAGGTTGCTGATAGCCAGAGCAACAAAGCCCTCCTCTTCGAATTCATCCTTAGAGAAATTGTCGAGATATTCGGAGTTTTGATATTTCTGGGATGTGTAACAAATCGATCCACTTCCAGTGTTGTCTCCAATCAAAAATGTGATGTTACTTGAGAAGTTTCCCTATAAAAAAATCAGATTGTTCAGCATCGTGATTGGTTTTTTATTTCGTTCCGATGCATTTTTAAACATTTTACACTCATTACTTACAAATTCAATAGCTTCCAATGGATTCCTTAAAAGGTTTATTTTATTGATGGCCGGTCTCCAGCTGTAATCGACCCCCGAGGCTTTCTCCAGAAGTACAGCACTGTCGAGCATTTGCAGACATTCTAACGTTTGTTTACCATCCCCTTTGTGACATCCAGTCGCCCATGCAAGCTTTTTCAAGCCTTCCAAAGGATCCGAATCTACATTGTATTCTGTGCTGGCTGCTCCACCATGTAAAATCACTCGATTGACGAGTGGTGATTTCTCTGCATCATCCCTAAGCCATTAACATTTCAATTGTAGCATAGCCACAGGAATATTGAGTTACCAACCATTTATCATTTCTCATACCGATAAAACAAAGGGGAAGTCACAAGTGTAGAAATTGCCATTGCTCCTGAGAACCTTCCAGCCAACGTGATGCGAGTCGCATCACCACTGTGCATAATAGAATTAACTTAAAATTACATCAGCAATCTTTTTACATGGGACTTAATGGGACCCGTGGGACTTACTTAAACTCGTGTGCATTATGTTTAACGAATTCCAAGGCACTGACAATATCCGTCTATTGAAATAACATGAATTTTCTATAAGTTTCTTGGTATGATGTGTGTATAAAGGATACACAAAATGAGAAGATGCGAATAATAAAGTATAATATGTTCCAAAGGTTAGTCGAAATGTTGGAGATCTTAAATGAGAAAGGAATGGGGTACTTACAAGGGCCGCGTTTCCAGGCAATGTCGAGTTACCCATGCTGGCAAAACCGAAAAAACCTTAAATAAAATAATTTAGATAGATAAATGTCTTCAAATGTGCAGAAGGATAAGCTTGTAAACTTGAGGAGAGGGATAAATGAAATGACTTTTTAGCCAGTTACCAGTAGCTAGCTATTTTAAATGGTTTCATCCTAAAGAACCGACGTTCTACTAAAAAAAATTACATAGGCACTAAGCCGATCATATGAGCAATAAGCCGACATGAAATTGCCAAAAACATTAACTATCCCGCTGTACACGTATGCATACGAATAATTCCCGACGATGCATTTGTAATTCTAATTCTCATAGACATTAAGAGTTCAACATTCGAATATTCACCACCATTGCATGTTACGGTATTAGAATGACAATGCCATGCAGGGGTTGTAAATTTACAATTGCCTAATTGTAGGGGCTTTAAAATTTGGGGCAAGTGCATTTTACTATACCAGGGGGCTGATTACTAAATCAGGGGACCAAATTTTGCAGGTCAATGATAATGCGCTTAAAAGATCATATAAGTTTCAACAATATATTATTCAAGTACCCAATCGGGCTAACTTTCCTTTTCCTTCTCAACTTTCTAGAAATTGTTTGTAACTTTTGAAATACAGTCCCTGTAAAGTCATCATTAGAACACGATCAACCTACATAATGCAATGCAATGTTGACTGTAGTGGCTGACGGACATATTTATGTGCTATCTTTTTTAGACACATTTATATTATATTAGGCTATTATATTATTTCAAACCCGTTCAGATACAGGGGGAATTAAATTCCGGGGTGGCATTATATTACGAGAAATATGGTATGTGGATGAATTTAACTAAACAAATTTAACTTACCAACTCTGTAGTTCAATGTCATTACGATGACATTTCCTGAAGCTGCTAAAGCAGACCCGTCATACTGGATACTATCAGCGAAAGAGTATCCATCCCCAGGAACCCAAAGCACGACCGGCAAACTATCAGAGTCCTTAAGGCCTCCAGGTTGATAGACATTTAGCATCAGACAATTTTCTGCTACTCTGAGTCCTCCATGATGTATAGAATGATGGGAAAACTCTGCAAGGTGCCTGCCTTGAATGCATGCCGGTGGTGGGCCATCACTGCCGTGGAGGATCTGGTACTGGTTCCTTTTGTTAACATCGGAGTATTCTTGTCCGAGAAGCGGTACCGATGCTTCAAAACGCTTTGCTTTCGTCAGGGGCTCAGCGTAAGGGATACCAAAGTATCGAACAACATTACCCCAGGGTGTCAGTATCTGGTATCCTAAAGCCTTTCCAGCAGACGTATTAACCATAATTCCATCATTGTCTTTGTCAGCATTGTCAAATGCCCCTTCGGATTTAACAGCCAGACTCACGGAGAGGATAACAAGAAGAACCACGAACAGGTTATTTCCTGGTGGTATCATTTTGCCTCAAGCAGAACAAAAAAGTGTTTCGAAGGCGTTCAACAACTTGGATATAAATATAAAAAACAAGGTAACTTGATCAATGATCAGAAAGACGGTTTACTAAACCTACTGTGCTTAATGCAACACTTAATGTGTTCTATAATAAACATATATGAATATCGGAGACTTTAGCTAACCTCAATAACACATGGACAGGGGACAGGACTGCTTCCAAAGAAAAATCGAATAATATCTTAGGAATATCTCCAAAACTCCATAGGCTTAAACTGAATGTGGTTGGATCTTTGGATGACTAACAAGGGCGAAGGCTGATGAAGACCAACTGGAAGAACGACTGATGGAACAAGGCTTTAAATACTATGGAACTTGCGGGTGTTAATGTTAATCAATTCTTACTCCCATAATCTTAATACTATAAATGAGATGGTGGTTGTCCGAATCCAGTCTCCTCAGAGCCAGGGAGATTTTTATGGTTTACTATATGTAGTTGAATGAACATGTTGATTTCGTGTTAAATGAAGACCTCATGCACAACCAGTACAGTTGACAGTGTCAGGGGTTTGAGGTCCAGGCTCTTCGGTAATTAATTTGACGAAAGTCCCCTCACCAAGGGCAATGCCTCAATTTTCTTTTAGACGTCCACACTTTTACAATAACCATGAAAACACTGATGTAAACTTGAATCTGGAAATCGTATTTAAAACCTGAAGGTAATTAAATGTAGGAAATCTGGAAGTGTTCAATTATATTCTTGAATATATATCAGTGCAATTCGCCACATGTATATCCAAGGAATATAAACATTACACTGATGAAGGAGGCAATTACACTTTCAGTTTGCCAAGTTCAGGTATTGTATAAGCAAGATTTTCTTAGATTTTTAAGGAAAGGAATTGCTTGGGACCTAATTAATAAGAATCTGCACACTCTAGTTTTTTTGGCAAGGGCATCTGCTCAATATATTACCGATACCTATTCGATTATGAGAATGATTTATGAGTGGATATGCATGCATTACAGTTTTGTAACGAGACAGAGTGACCAGAAGTTGAAGCCAAGTTGTCTGACTGAATAATTGACAACTGCTGACATTGTTTTATTAAGGACTATGAAGTTCGTGAGGTGAGGTATACAGATGGAACATTAATCACTATCCTTCATGAATGCTAGGAAGGTGAGAAGCGTTAAGTAATAAATGTGGGAGTGGTTATAATATTATTGAACTGATTAAGAAGCCACAAGCGTTATTAATTAAATGAAAAGTGATCAAGCTCAACATTTCCAAGTATCACTCTTTATTTGACCAAAGGTATAAGGAGATAGTTGACTGAAGTTGACTTCTGATCGTGAGGACATTCCATCTCTTCGAAAAAGCCCCTTACTGTCATAGAATCGTCAACAGCCTGACTACACATTTATGCAAAGAGGAACACCAGTTCAAGGATTAATTTGCCAAATCAACCGGTTGATTGCGAAGTCATAAAAGTCATAATCACTTTACTAGATCTGGCTTGGTTATCGTTGTGTATGTAGCTGTGTTGTTAATATAACAATATATCGTTAGCCCCAGACCAAGACCCAAACGTCAGAAATTGAGCAAAGAAATTGACAATGAAAAGAGCTTTAACATTTTATTACCATGTATCTTTTAAAATAAAAGTTGGCTGGAATGTAAATGTAGATCTATTGCATTTTTCCATTTTTGATTACGACTGCATACAAATTCCGAGTAGGTACTTGTATAAGAAATATCTGGTCTGATCACATAGAAAAAAGTTGATACAACTCCTAAGCGAAACGACTGATCATGTCCCTTAAGGGCCACCAACATTTTAGCACAGACACAGGGACCTCTGGTTTCAGCGACATAAGGGACGGGCTCCTGTCCTATGTCGCCTGGTCCATAAACACGGGACAGTTATCTCAGAATAGGATGAATGCTGCAAGCTGGCAGTCACTCGACTTAAAACATCGGTCGATCTTAGATTCAAATAGAAATTAATCAAAAATTAGGAAACAATGGATTTGGACCCGAATCTCATAGGCCATGCAGGTCTGCGGCTATCGATTTATTTATTACAACTTTGCCGTTAACTTTAGCAGCTAGATGTTTTGCATAATTGATTGTATCTTTGAGAAGGCATTATTTGATAAGCAGAGTAAAGTGCAAAAACAATTGTGATATTTTGGAAAAGCTAAACTGGTTGAACCCATTGGAAAGATATGAAGTGTACTCTTTGAAATGTGTATACAAACATATACAACACATGATACCTCCTTGTCTGAAGTTCCAACATAGACCCAAAACTGACCGTGCCAGCAGATCTGCAAAAGATTTAGTTTTTCAGAGAATGAAAATATAATTCGGACAAGATGCCTTTTCTATAGATTTACAAACACCTGGCATCGACTGCCCCTAGATGTAAAAACTGCTGAAACGTTGAACTCATTTCACAAAAAAACTTCGACAAAAGAACGATGATTTTGTCTGCAACTTCATGTCAACAATCCCATAAAATCCAAAATATGTACATGTTGTTAAGCATTCATAATTTCTTTTAAATTATTCGCGAATTATGTGACTTGATAACGAAAACAATGTGCACCTCATATTATTATTGCAGTCGCTCAATAAATCCATTGAATATATATTTTGACCAACATGAATCGATCTGTCCCCAGGCCCCTGTGTCCGTGTTCAAATGTCTTCGGTCCTTAGGTCGACAGATGGGCCAAGCAAAGCTGTAATTATACCCGTTATTTGCGGGTTTTCCTGGCTATGAAAGGCAACAAAATTACTGAAAAAAATAAAAATGACCTTGATTTCAAATTATCCAAAATATAATCTAATTTAGTTTTTAAATTGTAATTTTAACCTGCTAGGAAAGTGGGAAGGATAATAAAAAGCGAGAATGAGACAACATTGAGAGGGATTGTCTGGTAGTTAGAGAGCTTCAATCAGTCAACCAAATGGTTACCGATTTGTTCACACAAGCCGAAATACAATTAAAAAATGTTCCGAATGAAATAAGAAGAACTCCAAATATTTCTACTTTTCTCGTCACCAGTCCATATACTGTTTAAGAGGAATTTGTTCCTTGTGCATTTTGGGTAATAATGGCTGGTTCTTTTATGACAGATTCATTGGGTAGAAATAAAATCCATTTAATTCCACAAATTAATTCAAAGCAATTAATTCCATGTACACGGCTCCTCCAGAAAGTAAGTAATTGCAAAAGTGAGTTGGGTTATTTCCTAACTAGTAAATCGACTGTATTTTTAAATTATCAAAAATGTGTTCAGCTTCAAAAACCATTCTAAAATGATCTACCCCATCTCAGTTTTAATGGTTTGAGTAAATGTGACACTTACGATTAAGATAACTATACATCAGAGGGTTAGAGGTAGCAAAGGATTGTCGCTCCACCACCAATCGTCTCAAATTTGTATGGACTTCCAATAATAACGAGATACTTCTATTACAGAGAATGTGTAATGGATTCTGAATATGATTCACTTATGCCTCATAAAAGACTTCAATTTCGCAATGAATTTTGTTATACAATTAGTCCACGCTCAAAAGAAGGGAATGTACTCTCAACAGATAGAATTCAAGGTTCCAAAGTAACCTTTGATGTCATAAGGTGATAATGATATTGAGACTTCTGAGATAAAACCATCTGCTTTTAAACAACTAATGCAATTAGAAATCTAAAGTTACAAAACGGCAGTTAAAATTTATGAGAGAACATTCTTTGCGATTTTGATTTTATTTTGATGCAGCCAGAAAGCATGAGAATCCTAAATTCCAATACGCCGTATTTTTTTGCCGTATTTTGCCGTAGTGTATGGTTTAAAAACGTGTACAAAGATGATCCTCACAGTCGGTGTACAAGGGGATTTCCTTATAACCTGAAATTTTGAAGCTGGTATACAACTTTTGAAACTTTTTCTCCTCTTAAGTAGCTTACGTACGATTAATAAATTAGAACCAATGACATTTATAAATAAATTCATTTTAAAGCGAAAAGCCGAAACGCAATTCAAATCATAACCAGATCGTGTAAATATTGGTTTGTATCAAATAATTAATTAAATTTATTGTTCTCAATCAAGTGTGAGAAAAACAGTAACAAACATACAGATCCTAAATCATACAATTCAAGTTGAGGAAATCCAAAATCTACCAAGATGACGAAGGTCGTAAGGTGTCAAGTTTCATGATGCTTGAGAATTGAGAATCCACTGATGAAGTGATGAGGATGGTTATTTGATATTGAATGGTAGAGGATGGTTGAAATTTAATCAATCTTTATACATATGAAGAAGATTATTTCGACTAGGTTGCAATATCATGGGTTTATCAAGTCAAGATTCGCTTCCGAATTCCTGGACCACGATAAATAGAATTGGAATGAGTTAAATCGTAATAAATACAGATACTAATAGGTAATTAGGCTGCTGTTCTGTGTAATGACAGCAGACAAGGAAAGTGTCCAGTGTCAATGTTATCTATATTAGAAACACGAGCCTATTATACGAATGGAGTTGGAATATTGTTTTTTTCCAATGTCTTACAAACTAAAAAAACTAGGTAACTGATGTACATCTTGGCTATAAAGCTATACACCCATCAACATATAAAGCTGATTGTGGAGAGATTGTGTTCAAAGACACATCTCTAGCTGATTGATGATTGATGATCCGGGTTTTGGCCTTGGCAGCAAAACTTTCCGTTACACCCCTGTCATAAATAGAAGTGGCTATGAAATCAGAAAATCATTCGGCTCATCCTAATATGAAACGGTTTAATTACAAAACCATCAACCATCATGCAATGTAGTTACTTCTTCTGGTGTTCAAACTTTGCATGCTGGGATAGAAACTTTACGGTATCCAAATTAACCAGCTCCTGCACGGCGTCATAAGAATTTCAAAGTGTGCGTTGCTCCAAAATTAATCTATTTATACATCATGTATGTGTGTCACATTAACTTTATGAGCTGGCGTGTCATCCCTTATTGATCCATGCATGAAGCTATGTTTAAACCGCCACGCAGAAACCATGAAATGAAAGCTAGTACTTGGGTAGTCAATTCAATCAAAACAGGCAAACGAAATTGAAGGTACCAGAAAATCAATCAACAAAACCAAACGGGGAAAATCCTTCAGCCATCATGCTTATTTAAATTAGTAACTTGACATAATTTGTTTATATTCATTCAAGAAATTATAGAGGAAAACATCAAAACATTCATGATAACAGAGACTAAATTCTACTAGACCATACCTATTCAGTAAGGATAAACGAGTTTAGTTAAGCATTGTGTGCCGATCATAGATATTCCTCCTTTGTTCCTGGACTTGTCGTTTCCATTTACTCTGCTGATGGCCCACTCTATTCAAGACTCCAGACGATGGTCCTAAGCTTGTTGCAGCAGTTGTTGTTTCAATTATTGGACCTCCGGTTACGCGCATGGGATGAGAGGTTCCGACTGCTCCGACTGCTTCATCCTAAAGAATTAATCCCTCAATGTCCTCCACTTGGAAATTAATAGATTAATGAAAACCACATGTGCGGACTTACATCCTCATTCGTATGTTCCTGATAAGCCGTGCTTTTAATCCGCTTGTTGAGTAATGGATCCAAGCACATCAGAAACAGCATGTATATCATCAAGAGGGACACAATCCAAATAACGATGATAACTACCACCTGAAAGGAATCCAATTAAAAATCAATACCGTGAACCCAATTCTTCAACCCTGAACAACAACGAAGAATGAAAAACAAGGGTAATGAAAATTACAGAGAAAACGGTACATACTTTTATGATTCCGAGGTTACGATTTTCATATTTGCATACACATCGTGGGCAAAATTCCCCTTCCTTCCCGTTTATATCGAAAACCTTAGCTATTTCAGGTAACACGACAAAGTTACACGTGCTATAACAAAAAATATTTTTTCACCTTTTATAAACGTTACAAATGATTAATAGTTTTTGGAAGGAAATAAACAAATCGAACGAACCATTTATTTGGCAACACAACATTACTAATGTAGAGAGTCCGATTAGACGAGTTGTTTGAAGGGGTTGTTGAATTAGCACCCCCCGAAGAGTTAGTGTTGACTACTTGAGGGTCTGGACAGATGCACTTACATCTTGTGTTATCATACTGTCCCTGAATTTAAAAAAATCATCAAAAAATTATAGATAATCTAATCTGGATCAATTTCAAAAATGTTTAATTGACTTTAACTTACTTGAGAAGGAGCTACAGCTAAAAATAAGACTAAAACAAGAGGAACAAGTAAACTGGAGAGGATGGTTCTCGAACTTCTACTTCTGAAGTTTATGCCCATCTTGATGTTCGAGACGAGTAGCATCACTTTTTAGCAGCTATGCAGTCCAAAGTCTCAAACATCGGACATCAACATTTGTAAGACCTCCTCCAATCATCAGCCCAAATGAGTCTGGAACCAACAAATAATAAAAATACATCTCAATTAATCAACAATCATCACATATAAATTTCCACCACTGCTTTAAACTATCAAGCACTCATTCTTTTAAAGTGCATGCTCCTTCTTCCATCCTTGTCCTTGAAATACATAGTTGAAACAGACTTGCTATGAACTTCTGTATATGAAATTATATTGAACGTACGTACGTACCACAAACTCTCGTTCAAAAATTCAATAAATTGTCGGAATAGTAAAATAGCTCAAACCCTGTAAACACCCATCCATTCCATACCCATCAGCTATGTCAGTAAAAATTCAATATATTTCCTAATCACTGTAATTGAATAACTGTGAAACGAGAATTGGGGAAACTGTCTACTAAATTCCTAATGAATGACGGTCAACAGGACCCCTAAAGTGAAAAGTCAGCCCAACTGCCCACGTATCACGTCGATGGTGCAACTCTTTACCCAATACTCAATAAAACCAGGTAATAATCCACAGTTGGGCAGTTACATTCCGATTGGTTTCGAACGAAATATTCAAAACATTTTATACAATCCCTCGGATTCTATGTGGTTTCCACATATCCCTCCTCCACAAGCCCACAATCCATATCTACTCTACCGATATTCGGAGACGGTGGAATTCCTAAGAACAACTGGAAACTGAACAGCCCACGTACAAGGTAAGACCTTATCTTCCAGTTCCTTATTATGTCTGAACCAATTTTGAATTTATCAACAACAACAAAACTGTCCATCCTGTCAACTTTCGAAAACAACAAAGTGTGAAGTGACTACAAGAAAAATGTGAGGGTGGGATGACCTGGACAAACTAATGTAATTAAGTTAACTCAACACATTTCACACTTACTTTCCCCGGTTTGATGTCAAGTCAGAAAGTCAGAACTAACTGCTGCTGCTTTAATTTCGTCTCCGAGTAATATTTTGTGACGTCGTAAAATCTCTTCAATGTTGAATGTACAATCTGAATTTAACGTTAAATGGAATGGCTGGACGAATGTCAGTCTGTAGAATTATAAGTTAAACGGCTTGGTTTCTAATATTTCAAAGGGAAAACGGTGTCGTAGGTAGGACTGGAATTAGTTAATTAAAACTGGACTATTTACGTCCAGATTCCTAATGACATTCAATTGTGAATTGGGCTTGAAATGGGGCGTTCACACAATCACGGGACTCTTCTGGCCTTTCTCTACTCAACTCGGTCATAGAGGAAGAATAGCACATAACATCCTAAGCTGATGAAGTCACACTGCCCCACCAAGCTACTCTATTAAATATATGTATGTCATGAATGAATTTACGCCTTAATTTCTGTCTTTATTTAGAAACTTCAACTTGGAGACCTGCATGGGGTTATAGGACCTGTTAACTGCCTCCAATAACTTCCAATGAGCATTAAGAAATGATGGAAATTAAAGGGTCATTCGGTGGGGGATTGTGATTCCAATTTTTAATAAGTTAATCCCGGATCATGCATTGATAAAGTAGCCTGAACTTTGAAGACCAGGTTGGGCATATGAAAACGGAAGTAACGATGGGGGTTTTTCCACATGCTCAGACCTTGTTACATGTATGTGGTTAGGGATTGTAATTTACTAATTTATTTGTATTTGCATTTGTATAACCGAAATCATCTTTAAGATAACCCTACGACATTTTAGTATTAGCGGAGTGGGCTTTCTATTTCGTTTGACAGTAGATGTGTCAGATGTATGGCATTCATGTATGTACGGATTTACCTGTCTAAAAAAGACTAGATTATCCGGATAATTCCGGATTGGAAGGAAATCCTTGTATCTGTCTCTCTCACTTTAAGAAACAGGCGAACTGCTTAAATCTCAAAGATTTTAGAAGACAAAGCTCATCAATCATTACATGCAATGCAAGGCTGGGAAATAAATAGGTAATCCCACACATTAATTATAGGAAATAAAACAATTCCTAGCGAAGTTTATCTACCATCCCATACAGTACGTATTGTGAACTTCTCCACTGACCATGTACGTAATGTAATTGTAAGGCCTATGAAATGATGGAAAAAGTGCCAAAGGCACAGTCCAAGGATGAAGTTTTACAAGGACAACTCCTTTGCCATGTTACTATGCGTCCACTGTCCAGCCAGTTCAGTCAGAAGGCACAGAGCTACTAATCCAATAACAAAATATACATTCAGGGATGGTGAGTATAGAGATAGTTCTCATCCAATGGATTTAAGATGTAATGCAATAATAGGTAATACAGCACTGCAATAAGCTAGGCAAAGGCAAGGAATTCCCAGGCAGGTAGAAATTGGGCAAAGGTTCTCAGGAAAGCACTTGTTGTACTGGCTACAAGTCCAGAATTGATTTTGGTAAACTTAATTACTCATCTTGTGGTATCCCATGAACCACAGGAACTTGCTAAACTTGTCTGAAGGATTGAGGAAGTCATATCGCTGTTGTTCTTTCCAAACTACCAGTTCAAGCTTCCAAACGCTCGAAAAGTAGTCTGCCAAAAATTGATAGCTGGGAATATCAGTCGGGAGTCAATTAATATATAGTCACATTTGGCTGCTCGATTTGGTTCGATTTGAGCCTTGATTCCAACCAAGGGTTGAATAAAAATCAAGGTCTTTTTGGATACCCTTTTAGGATCCTTTAGACAACCGGGAATCAGAGCCTTTGCTTGGAGGTCGAAAAATGAGAATCGGAATAGAAAAGAGGGCGGAGTCTGCTCCAGAAGTGGCTACTGAAGCCGGGTTCTTCAGGGTCTTGTGGGACTTCGTGGTCGTCATGCTGTACGCATGCAAGTGGTCATGCATTGAGACGTTTACAAGGCACAGGAAATTCGATCTTCAAGGTAAGTTTAATTTTAACTTGTTTTTTTTTAATTATTAGAATAGGAAGTAGGTAGACACTGAACTGAACTCAGTCTGATGTTTTAAGAGAAATAATCTTCAGAATACACGTGTGACTAATTTAGCAATGTATTTACGCAATTGTGGTCCACTTGCTAATTTCCATCCTCCTTCCGCATTTTTTTAACATTCAGCTGACGAGTGAGTAATGTGGAAGCATTTTGGTTTACGGTCATTATTGTGAGTCATAATATTTAACAGTATGATAACATTTATAATCGCAGTTTTTGTTCATCACTGGAGTGTGCTATTTAAAGAATTACTAGATTTATCTTTTCATCTCGTAAAAGTTTAAAACAAACTTAAGAGTAAAAATTTCACTGGAAACATCATATTTACATAAACATGTAATCTCAAAATAGGTTTTGACGATTTTAAGAATAATTTGAAGGAATTCGGACATTTTTACAGTGCAGTAACTTCAGGTAAACGTGTAGTTGTATTTATTCGAGATTTCACCTGATGACTTCAATCATTTTTAGCAATTTCATGCAACTATTAAATTGGATAAAAATTGTTGTAAAAATGAACAATTTACTTACTGGGTAAAATTAAAATTGCGATGGCATTGGTCCTAACTGTTTACTAACATATCAGTCCACCTTTTTATGGAACAGAAACAAATGTGTAAACTACAAAACGTCAACTTGGAATGATGCATAGTTTTTCCAAAGTCTAGTAGATCAGTTGTAATATCAAAATAAAATGTGTTCTGCAAGGAAAGGGCTCGGTCGGATAACCTTCACGTTTAATGTACTGCAATTATAATGTGTTTACCTGTGTATTTTATTCGGATTTTGTATGCAGAAACACCTAAACGAAGCAGTGAGACAGCAGTAATAACCGGAGGGGCACGAGGTATTGGGGCTGAGGTTGTCAAGAAACTGATGATACTGGATATGCATGTAATTATCGGTAAGAGTGTTCTGAATCCGTTCGCCAAATGAATTTGTATAATATCAAGATATTGATATTAGATCTGACCTTGTACTTCCAGGTTGCAGAAATCAGTCGGCTGGTGTCAAAATGGTCGACGATATCAGAAAGGAAGGAATACAAACGGGAAGTGTAGATGTTTTAACCCTTGACCTCAATTCACTAGATTCTGTACGAGAATTTTCGCAAGTCTTATTAGGCAGAGATCAACCCATAAACATTCTAATCAACAATGGTATAATTAAAAGACTTTTTATTGAAAACATAAATAGATAATATTTTATTTCAAAGCTTTTATTAATAATTTTTTTTCCAAATTCTTCGTATTTCAGCCGGTATCATGTTCACCCCTTACCAAGTTACGACAAACGGTTTTGAATCTCAGCTACAAACGAACTATTTGGGTCATTTTCTTCTCACGAGCTTGTTGCTACCCTTATTGACTGCTGCCGGAACTTCTAATAGAGCTAGTCGGATTGTCAATGTTTCATCATGTGCCCATTACGGGGGGCAGATAAACTTTGATGACTTGAACCTAAGGTACTTGATGTCTGTATGTCCTAAATCATATGGTCGGGTTATAAGAAAGATAGTTACGCCCAAAGTTATTAATATTTGTTTTCCAGCAAATCATATTCAAAGTACATGGCATATATGTCTTCAAAACTGATGCAAGTAATCTCTACGAAGGAATTGGACACTCGAATGACATCACAAGGCGTTCATGTCCATGCTTACTCTGTTCATCCGGGAGTTGTTAATACCGATCTGTATGACCATATTTGGTGGTTTTCCCTATTTGGTTGTATTCTGAAAAAATTTATGAAGGTAAGGTTACATTTTTCTGTATTTTTCAATCCGCGAACTGTATTTTTTTCCTTCATAATAAGTTCGAAAGTTTGTAACTGAATTATCATTGTCAAACAATTGTTTTCCTCCAATCAGCTTCAGTGCTGCTCCCAACGCATACGTAGAATGGAATATTTAAAGTTTTGAAGACAGTATAGAGATAGGTCGTGCTAAGACATTAAATTTTGGCTTAGAAATTTATCGATCAATACAAATGTTTTTTACAGACACTTATAAACGAAGCTGAACTTGTGCGAAAATTGAATCTTAAATGTCTTGTTTCTTGTTCCCATAAAAGTTGCAATTAAATACATTTTGGAGTGAAGTCTCAAACAAGACGTATTTTTAAAGAATTTAATTCTGTGTATATTATAAAAAAATGAATCCCAACAGAGGACAAACCAAACCTGAATTTTTAAAACAATAATGATCATTGAATTTCGTTAGTTTACCAGAATTTGAGTTCACTCATGAAAAGAATTTTAATAGAAAATTATTAAAGGAATTATGAAATTCTGTGATACAAAAAATTAAAACAACTTAAAGCCTCATATTAATACATGCAACGATTAATTGTTATCATTTTATTGCAGACCCCTGTACAAGGAGCTGATGGAGTGGTATTTGCCGCACTTGCTCCAGAAATTGAAGCTGAAGGAGGAAGCTTCGTTTCCAACTGTCGGATTTACAGTCCAAATCCGAAAGTCGGGGATTTGGAATTGCAGAAAAGGCTTTGGACCGTCTCTAACGATCTTGTAGGACTCAATTCGAGCAACACCAAAGAATTTGTTGATGCCACGACAAACTTAAGATAAATGTAATCTCATCCTTTAATTTTTTTACACCATCCACTTCTGCAATAAAACTATAAAATATAAATTATGTTATGAACTCAACTGCATCTAACTGTGAGTAAAACTGTGTTAATTATAAAATGTTCCTTAATGTTATCTTGTGATCGCAGATCGTTTACTAATTCTTGGGTAGTTTGTAGTAATACCATCACATGAATCCGAAGATAGTTACGTGTGGAATTTTATTCCCGTATGAATAATGCTCTTAGAATTCACAAGTTTAATAAATATTGTGGAATTTAAACTGTCTTGATAAGAGTATTTATTTCGGTTGATATAAGTAAAGGGATGGTATAATAATTTATGTTAACTTAATGCATAAAACAACTAGCATTATTTGAGGAGAAATTATTAAAATCTAGAAATATAGCCTGTAGTCTGAGTACTTGGCTGTGTCTGGTTTTCGTCTTCGCTCCGGAAATTCTTCGCTGCCAGCTTCGTCTCCCTCATCTCTTTCGAAACTTTCTTGGACATCCTGCTCAGGATTTTGTTGTTCTTGTTCGTCACTTCCTTCGTCATCTGCAGTTTCATCTCGTTCATTACTTTCTTGTCCAAATTCTTCTTGTCCCTGTGCCTCTCTTTTCGGTCCACCCTGAAGCCCATATGGTCTTTGCTCCTCACTTCTCTTGTCATCTTCAGCTTCATCTCTTTCTTCTTGTTCTTCTAAAGACTCGTCGTTCTCATCATTTAAATCTTCATCCTCTTCATCCTTGTTTGTAGTAGTCTTGGTTTGATTAGGAGTAAATACATTGTATGTGTCAAACGGCGAGTATAGAACTGGTTTTTTTGGATCTGTCACTACTGGTGCGGCTGGGAAGGGCAGAGGGCCAGGATGACGAACGTGGGGTACGGGGGGCTTAGAGGGTCCTCTTTTGTCTTTGCTACGGATGTTATTTGGAAGAATAGGGAAAGGCAGAACGGGTGGGAAGGGCTCTCCAGGGTTAATGACGATTGGACCAGGTCTTTGAATCTGAACAGGTTTCTTTCCAGAACCTCCTTGTCCTTTCTGGCTTGGGGGTGGTAACGCAGGTCTTCGATTTCCAACGGCGTCAGGATTGTATGGAATTGAAGAGAAAGCATCGTCTTGGGCTTCAAACGGAAATCCATCATCAGGTCGAAGGGGTTTCTTCTTAAGTTCTTCTTTGCTTGGGAAAAATGGTTTTACTTTGATACTTCGGAAAATCCATTCTTGATTCGGTGACCAGGATACGCATTCGTGTTCTTCCACCTTGCCAGCTTCCCTATCAACACATAAGTGGACATTTAAACGGTTTTTAGTATCGCTAATCAAAGTGTCGATATTTCAGATACTTATTATAACGGTGTAATAACTTACGATTTGTATAAACATCTATTGCTCCATTCATTTTTGATGAGATATCTGCCTCTATAGACACTCTCAATCTTCCATGTTCTTCTGACGGGATGAGATGATGTTGAAGTGCTCATGTCAAAGGTAACTGGATTCATCTTTTGATGAACTCGAGGTGTAATTTCATAGTCAGCCAATGAAACCTTTCACACGGACAATATAGTAAACTTTTAAACCCTCAATCAAAAATTGAAATGGTTTAAACAAAGCTGAAATTACTCGTTCAATTTGGAACTGCTGCCCTTTTGATATGTACGGCTTGAATTGGTGAGCACGGGCGACAGGGGTATTGTTACGAGTTTCAATTGTGAGGACCTAAATCAGCATATACATAGTTAGATTTAAAAAGTTTAGAACTACTGCTCACAATTAAAAGCCAATCTTACCGAACCATCGGCACCATTTTGAACATAGTATCGTCCAGTTGGAACTACAAAGAGGTAATTCGGACAATATTAACTTATCTGTCGGGTATAAAATTGCTTCATTTGAAGAAAAAAGGAATGAGATGCTTACCTTTCGGACCACACGGGCTAATTGAACTGATAAGTTTGCTAAACCCTACGGTCTGCAGATTATCTTGAAACGTTCCGTGGTAAGGCTGCAAGGCAACGTACTTCCCCCTGCAGTATGGCAGATCATAAAACTTTAGACAACTACCGTGCGTATCTACTGAAACAGCTTGATTCTCCCAGTTCAACGGAACATTTGTGCACCCTTTTTCGTTAATATCTACTTTGAAGTATTCACCTATAATCACACAAATAACAGAAGTCCACATTTATAAAACGAGAATTAATGGGCTTTCTAAACAATAAACAGAAAAGAAGTTACCGAATTTATCCTTATTTAGGTATAAGTCGGCCACCATCCCATAGCTTCCACAAATGATTCCACAAATCACTGCCACCGTTTTCAACCTCATTTTTTAAAATAAAAATTCCGAAGACTGACCGTTGGCGAAGCACAACTGATGATACACCAGAAACTGTTTGCTAGACCCCTTGGGTCGTTCCAGGAACACCGCTTTGGACTTAGATCTACCACCGTTAGCTGATTTTAATAGTAAACGGATTTGTCTGTATGATTCGAACTTGGTTCTCAGATAAGAGATCAGAGGTTTCTTCAGATCCCTTTGGCAAGCACTTGGATGTTTTCCTGATCAGTCTTAAAGTAAGTGTATGAAAGTAAGTTAAGAGAAGATGCGTTGTGCCATCAATTTCATGAGACATAGTTTCTTAAGCCGGTTTTGGGAAGAGAAATTGAAAGCCTGGTCTACGAATAATAAACTCGTTCCTTTAATTGGCTGAGGATATTCTGTTCTGCCTGATACATCTTAATCTAGGGCGCCGTTTGACTCATACTGATTGTAAGAATCGCAACAAGCTCATGCATCTGAAATGCTTCGACATTGCAGATGGAATGTATGCCTCCGTCAATCTTTAACAGCACTATTAAGGAATGTTTAGAATTCTACACTTTTACAACTTTCGATCGCTGACCTGCTAATTCACTTTTCATCTTTAGTCAACTTCAGCCTGAAAAATAAGGGTGGGCTGTTATATCTATTTTCCTATAATTCAATTTCTTAGGCTTTATGCGTTGCGTACAACCTGATCAAACGAGATTAAACGCTAATTGTCTATTGTTTTAATAATAATTTGGAGGCTGCTTTGTACTTGAGAAATCTTATCGTAGGCCTCTGTATGCACTGGTAATTTAGGTTTAACGTCGGAATATTCTTGTCCTTCCAATATTTAATCTTATACAAATTAAGTTCTTGAATAGCTGACAATATAATGAACGATGATTTATTAATTGGTTGATATTTTTTTCCCCGAAATTCTTAAAATATTAAAGAAAACCTCGACTCCTTAAATTTCGGTCATCACTAATTTATTTAAGTATATTTTTTAAATAATTCTAAATTACAGGAAGAAATCTTAACCTATTCGAAATAATTTTTTACTGCAACTCAAACCAACAAGATATTTTTGTTAATGACTTACAGGATTTTCCCAGATATGTCCGATACATAGCATTTCAAGGTTAAGCAATCCGTTTAGTATTGAATATAAAAATTACAAGGACTTAAAATTTAATAAGTTACACATGTTGTAAATAAATTCATAATGGAAATGAAAAGGTCAAACGTTACAAAATACATGAGAGATTTCATTAATCAAAGCAGAAGACATTCTTAGTCACTTGCCGTAGTACAGTAGAAACAATACCGATCAGCACAACAATGGACTTATCCTCATTGTTCGATAAACTTACGTTTACTTCTATTTGAAGTTGTAATAACTTTTAAATGCTAAGTTATAACGTGCAGCTTGTAATCATATGCATGTATCATCAGTTATAATAATGTGCTTACACTATTGTATATAATCACTACAATATACTGTTCTATAATCAGTGGTTAAATTGCAATAACTGTAATGCAATATATCTGGTCCCTTAGTTTAAATCCGTAAGGAATAGCACAGTTAATAGTTTAGAATTAATCTGACAGTTAACCGTAACCAAAAAATTAAAACATCATAACAATTATCAATCCTATGGATTCGACGCATTGATTTTATACTATATTAGACTAACATGTTAACCTAAATATATTAATGACGAACAGGAGGAGGTCAATCACCAATATTAAAATTAGTCAACACGTATCGTATTATTTAAAGTATTTAAAATATTTAAACTGTTAAGCTGGTCTTGTACAATTACAAATTACAACCGATGCTAATAAATCAATTTAACTTTATCGTAAGTCGAACTTTAGGCTAAAGTTAGACTGGTCACCCTAATGATAAGTCACTGACATCATTGTTTACTCAAAAGCCCGTGTTACAGACTCTTAATTTTCCTACATGGACCACACCTCATTGACCTACAATAATTTACTAGTCATTTTGCTCAAATTCATTGTCATGCAATTAAGGCAGGTGTACAACGATTATAATGTTACAAGGAAGTTCCACCTGTTTGATGGTATATCTTGTAAGCTTGTTCTTACTTACACTTAAGCTGTCCAACGATGCTCAACTCAAGATATACCTGCAGTAATATCAATGCTTCCACTCGCTAGTCCAAACTGGAGTCCCTGAACAGTTTATATATTTTTTAGGATTTTCAGAAATAGAATTCATATTCCAATACAACGTTAGTAAGTACTTAACCTTGGCTATGAAAAAACGAAAACAACACATAGGTTTACTCTACAGCACACTCTAAACATGGCTAAACTGCATCAAAATTTATCAAGATGCGTCGGGACCTAATTTTTATCATACTGTAATGGATTCCGTGTCTAACAGTAAATCAGAACAGGGTTTAAGCCCATAAGTAAACCTTTCAGTTAAAATAAAACAGAACTCTAAAATTTCGCCTAATTCAACCTAAACCGAACGCATCACGCATAGACATAGTCAAGAAAAGGATCGTATTTTTTAATGGAAAAGGATTTAATGACGCAATCGGGCTTTAAATATTAAAAATAGCAACGCCAAATGTTTCTATTGCGTTTTTTGAAGCTGTGACTAGCAACTTGGGAGCATAGGAAAAATTTACATGTTCGATATTGTATTCTCATGAAACTGTATGCTTTGAGAAAGAAAGCATTGCGTGACAAAGAAAGTTTACGACACAGTGTCACTACTGGAGTTAGAGGGCTATGAACTCATAATATGCAGTAAAGCCTAACATAGTGGGCTTCGACTTCATCTTTCATTTTGTTGATTATACGCACCAGGAAGCAAATTAGGAAACCTGTTACCTGCATTTTACTTTCTGAATGACTCTACAATTCCAAAATGCAGCAAACAGTAGTCCTCGGTTTGGGAAACTAAGAACACAACCGCAGCATTGAAAGCAAAAATCTGGGTTTGATATGAAAATAAGCTCATTGATATTCGAATTACATTACAGAGCAACTTCCGCAAATACTCTTGAGGTAAACGAACCTAAGCCCCTAAACCAAATGAATGTGATTTCGATGCAAGTTGATACTAGCAGGTCACTGTTGGTAATGTAGATGAACTAATCTGTAAAACGTCAAACGTCAGGCACACTCCAGAGGATTGATGATGTTTTGGTAATTACAGACGGATTATCAACCTCCAAATATTTTCATGAGCCCCTGTTTTACTTTCTCAAAGGGTGCCACATGGCAATAGGCTTACGAAGTGAAGCTAGCATCTGATTCCAGTGACTTAATGACTTTCCGGCTGCTGAGGATCCTACAATTACATGTCCGATGGAGTATGCTCTTCCCTCTATTTCACTACTATCCGCCACGGTTATTCGTAATTGGATTGTCTGTAATCAGAGTAAATTAGGCATTCATTTTTAATGGATTGCTGGTAATGCAGTAATGGTTTAAATTATACTAAGACAATACCTGTAGTGCGTGGGCAGGTACTGAGAAGATCATGGCTTCATTGAATATCGGATTTCTTTCCCCTCTCTTCGTGGAGCTTTTTTTCTTGCTGACTTTCTTTCCCTTTTGTAAAAGGTAAACCTGGATGGGACGCAGAAAGACAATAAGTTAAGAAACTAGATAACCCTTAGCAATATAATTGAATGCTCTCAGATAACGGATTTGCATATTCGTGTGGAAAATATTTATGGTTTACACAAACCTTCACGAAAGGGTCCCCTGTTTCTCTCTGATGCGGAAACTTCAGATTTCTTGCTTTCACAACAACCACAGTTAATCTTTCGGCTGTCGGAAGGTATGAAAGGGAAAACATGATTTCTCCCGATTCCCCACCTTTCTGTGAAAATTAAATTTATTATTAAATTTTGTGCAACATTCTTTCACATTTAGCCTTATAAAAGAAAGGATCATTTTTCTGCATCCTCGGTATGATAACTGTAAACATAATTCATGGCTAATACATACTGTGGTCCAAGACGAACTTTTCTTTGGGGTTGCTAAGAACACAGAATTTCAATATGGACATGCATCGAATGACTTTCTTTGCTACTTTCTCTATTCGTTTCCAAGGTTATTATTTTTAGAATTATTTTTAGATTATTACAAACAAACTCTAGGGCTCATTTCGAGTTTGACGCTTGGATTGAAAAGTCGTTGTCTATATTCTTGTCAGATTTTCTTTTGCTGTCGATATTCAGATACCCATTATTTTTTGCGATATTTTGCCAGAATACGACTTATCGCTTGAATTGAAATGGATCAGAATCCGGTAAGATAATAAGCAACTCACTCATGTAATTCTTGATTAATACTTTTTGTTCAATTAATAATATGGGAAATGTTTTAAGGTCATCATGAAAAGGCGACTAATAAACATGGGAAGACGGTATGTTTATTTTGATTGAATTACAGGATACTTTTACATTTAATGGTCTATTCACTTGCTAATTATCTTACGATTAGATTGATCACTTCTGAAATCGAGATCCTCAATCATCGGAATCAGTCAACAGAAACTCCTCCAGTGTACGACACAACTGACCAGAAACAAAACATGGATCAGGAGATTAAGAGGCTCTTATCCCTTCCGGAGTACGAAAACGAGGTAGCCCCTTTAATACAATATTATGTAGAATGCAGCGAGTCAACTAATCTTCGAGGGATACCAGCCTTCGCACGTCGCGGTCACTCGAATTATCATGAGTGGTTGATCCTGTTAAAGAGTGAAGATGCAAAAACGAAAGACGATGATTTAGAGACTTCCAGTGTGGCGGATTTACTAGCGACCCCTAAAATGTTCAAACCCCGATGCAGCTTTCTTGGTTAGTGGAATTATTTTAAATCGTGAAAAATACTTTGCATGTAAATTCAATTAATGTATAGATGAATTTTATAAAATAGGCATAGAATTCGGGAGAAGGAAGTGAGCCAGTCAAACCAGCTGGAGACAAGTAATAGTTTACCCAACCTTTTGAGTCATTCAAAAACAGCCTAATGTAGTTAGTAACTTATAACATATAACTTTCCTAACAAGTGCACCTGCTATTTCTGTCACAATCTGTTTAACAATATATTTCAACACATTAGAACTCGTTTGAACGAATGTCCTTCTCAATTCAAATCGTGTACAAAGTAATTCAAAAGTGTATCAGACTTAAAACAGCATGTTGGCCATGTCTATATCCAATTAAAACCGCACCCTTACTATTTTTGTGAAATGAGGTTTTCCAGAATTCCTAATTTAGCCGACCATATGAGCGATTATACAATAGAACGTCCATTGAGTTGTAATTTCTGCAGCAGGAGTTTCTCATCCCTAGGACATGATGACATTTATTCATAAAGGATTGTGGCTGCAGCATGCAAGGAGGGTATGTCAAGGGCAGATAGTTTTGCAGAATAATTTGCAGCTAAATGCTAAACCTTCAAATGTGTACATCAATTACCTATAATTATTATATTTAGTTATTTTTCGTAAAACCGCCTTTAGTAAACTACACTGTTTATCGGCCGATACGTTTGATAATATTGTAAATTCCCATTTGAAAATCATTCCATTCATGTTTGGTAGTTATAAGTTATTATATTTCCCGTTACAAATCCCAATTGATTGGGAATGTATGTACTAAAGGTAGTTGTGTTTCCGTCAGGAGTTAAACATGTATATGTTGGTATCGTTAAGGTTGTTATAGAGGGTTTTATTCCTGGGGATGTGCTTCAGTAAATAATGTAAGTAAAGCAGACAATGAATCAATACGATTTGACTTCCCTTGAACTACGCAATTTAAATCCTTATTTTCTATAGAATTTTTGCAATAAACGTATGGAACCAAGTTTTTCGCCTACTTCTATAACACTTTCGACATATCGGAAAGCGTTGATTTTTAAATAATGGTAAAACAAACTAGGTGATCAATGAAATCACTTTCCACAAGTCAATCAACAGCATCAACAGCCCCACGGCCTTTCAACTTTATTTTTGCTAAGTCAACGACATCATGTTATCATATTAGTTGATATGTAGATATGATGCTTCATTCTTTCAAAAGCATAGATTTCTACCATAAAAAGTCACATTTCTACCACTTAAAACAGGGTAAACATTTATTTTGTGTGCCAAATTGAATAGCAAATAGATTGTTACCAATGTAAAACTGTTTGTGTTCAGCAAAAATATAGAAAAACTTAACTTTGCGTTTAAAGTGTGAAAAGTCGAAATCATTTAAAAATCTGTTTTTGGGGATTATCTCAAAACTGAACTTTGTCTATTCAGATTTGATGTCATATTCGGATGCGTTAAATTTCGGGCAAAATGATTATGTCCAAATTGATGTACCTAAGTGTACTTTTTTATAAATTCGATTTTTACTCGGTTTTCGGGGTTTATCTCGAAAACTGGCCTTTGTCTATCCAGGTTTGATTGCATATTCGGATTCAGCGTTAAAGTTTGGTCAAAATTGTGTATCATATGTTCAAATTGATGCTAGTAGACTTTTCCATGATAATCGTAGTAGTGTTTACTAATAATGTAATACCTGTCCGGTGTCTGTAAGTTGAAGCCAAGTGGTTGTTGGTTGATAAATATCCAAATCGCCCAGCTTCAATTCGGCTTCACCAACTAATGTATTGGAATGCTTGTCCGTTCCATATAAGTAGAAAACCAAAGTCCGAAGGGGTAACTCCATAGTTTCTAGTCCAAACATAAACTTTTCTCGGTAGACCGGGTTAAAGGACTTCCTGTAGACCTGAAATCAGTTAGCACATCATAATGTAAACCTGTAATATATTTGCATAATCTGATCTCTAGTTCAGTCTCCTCGATGAAGGTTGGTCCACCAAGTCCAAATGAAGTAGTTTGGGAAAGCTGACTTGCTCACGGCATGCCAGAGCGTTTACACGTGGATTTATTAGAAGCTTTGAGCCTTTCTCCGTTTTCCGAGTTTCTTATGCACGCGATGTGATAAACGACTTTTACGGGCAGGAGGACGTGAGATATGAGACGAAGAGTTTATTGATCACTGTAATTGTAATACTTTTTCATACCAGACTTACCCTCGTTTGCATGTTCGTTGTTTTATCAGGTAGAAGGTACACACGCACATAGGAGTCAAAGGGGGCTGAAGAGTTTGGTTCAGGACCCACGAGATCTTTAGCTTCGACAACATTCACAAGCAAATCCGCCGTCTCACTATATTAGAATACAGAGCAACAGAAGCTTGATCAACCAGTTCTGCAATATTACATTAAATCCTACTTTAAGGAACCTTTACAGTAAATGTTTCAAGACCCCAAATAATAATACTCGCCTTAGACAATTAAATTACACAAATCCGGCATCCTATAGCTTATAGGCAGTAGGTAATGTAAATGTCTAATCATGAAAATCCAAGCGTCTGGATGGAACCAGCTAATTTATAAGTTTGGGACAATTAACCCTCTAAGTTGATAGTAAAAGATTGTGAGCTATCTGAGGAGGGGATTTAAAGAAGTTCAGATTACACACCGCCTATACCTTGTCATTATTAATGATATGATAGAACGGAAGCTCAGAATTGATGGTACAATGCGACAGCTGTCAAGGGGAATTATTGCGGAAGCTGGTACGGTAGCCCACAATTCTAGCTAGGAAAGCAGGTTAAGTTTTGCAAAAAACGACACAAGAAACTCTACTATCATATTGGAGTTATTTTGAACGTTAGAAGACAGACAATAGAAGCCCTTCAGAGACACTCATTCCATGTAAATGCCAAGCAATTGAACGATAAAGTACCAAAAAGGTCCTATTGTCGATTCCCTCAGCATTCATATATTTTGAACCTTATCAACCAATTCCCTTTAGGGGCATATGAAACTTCAATTCTTCATCTCTTGAAGTCTTGCTTCGAAGCTTTCTAGTTTATTCCCAATTTGTACTTCGACTTTTAGAGTCTAGACATAATTTAGTAGGTGGCTTACATTTCAAAAAATATCTGAACGAAACGTCTGCTTGGTTTTAGGTAGTGAGTAAAAATATTTCGGAATTTTAAGGCCCAATATCCGGCTTACGTTAAATTTCAGTTGGAATTTCCAAACAGGCAATAATATTTACCGTGATACTCTGTACGCAAATTTCTAACCTGGAGAAAACTATTGATTTCAAGGACAGTTTTAAGTTTGATTAAGTACGCTGGAATATGAAACTACAATGTGGCAATATTACATTGACAATCTCCAATTTAGGCTTCAGAGTCCTGATTATTCTCTATTTTCTAGGTAACGCGGATTTTCATCAATTCAAACTTCCACGTTATTTAATTCCACGTTCAACCTATAAAACCTTGTTCTCATTCCTGGCGATACTAGGCTTCATTAAATTGAATACGAATGAGAATGAAATAGACCGACTGTGCATACGACGAGTGAGCAACGGTGGTCGTGGTACACTGCAGAACGTTAGTCGCCCCTTGGGATCGTATGCATACGCTGAGTACATATGAATATGCACCTCCACGAAATTATCCTTGCTCTCTCCGTGGGTGTTTTATGGATCTTTTCGCTTCTCACTAGCAACAAGCAGGACTAAGAACCTCAATTCAACAAGCTTCACCTCGGCGAAGCGATTTAAAAGTACGTACTGGTACATCCACTCAAGATATGTAGACTACCCGACGTTATTTTCTCAAGACTTGAAATCAAGACTCAAGATTTTGGAATTACTTTTCTGACTTGCTTTCCCAAATTGTATAGCTCCTATTGTCTTCAATCCTCACCTATCCACAATAACGCTGTACATAATATTAGCATTACAGGGTATGACTTTCACGTTGGTAGTTTATTACCTCCTTTCGTATCTTGTCCTCTCTGAGATTAATTTAGCCTTTATGAAAAATGGCAGATTATTATTTCTCCCTGCGGCTCATAAATTTCTTCTGAAGATCAGTCTCGTCTATGATCACTATAAAATGTCGGGCTCAAAGTAACATTTTATTCATGCATTTCGAACGTCTATGCCTTCAAATTCCGTGCTTCGACTGGAATCGTTTGCGCTGAAGTATGTAAGATATAGACGGGGTAAGGAGTTTATTGTGTTATTTTTCTGTGTTGCGTATAAAATAGCTCAAGCACTTTCTCTCGTCGTTGTTAATCAATGTCGAAAGCACCCTGCCTTCTAGGAAAACAGCAGTGGTTAGTATGGTTATCATCTACCATTTATCATGAATCATGAACCGAAAACCACTGGCCATGGCATCAAAACATTGCCAAAACTACCAAGACGAAATTGATCGGCTCTGAAAGGAAACTTGAGGCTTGCTAGAGGTGGTTGTACAATTATGTAATAGGGGCTGTTTTCAATTCAACAACCTGATGGATTCCTTGGACTTGAACGGACAAACAATTCCGAGAAAAGGCTGAAACTGTGGACTTTCTCCAGCCTGCTTTCTTTAAATGTTATGGAGACTACAGGAGTCTTGTATTGATCTGTTCCCTTTTACCCCTGGAGGAAATTGAATTTATTCTGGCAACGAACAGGCTTTCACTGGAGTTAATAATTAACCGAAGTGGAATTGCAAAATGAGAAGTGAAGTGAGAAAGGACATTCCTTCTTGGAAGAATTTTGAATGAAATTAAATCCAAGAGTCGCCTTCGTTGGAACCAAGATAAAGGGAATGAAATTAAATTAAGGCTCTCCTTTACACTTTACGGCACAGGATGCAAGGAAAGCTAGACTACTACATGGTAACGTATACTGACGAGGATGTAGTAGAAAGCATATCCATTTTGAATCGGATACTTCATCTGGTTCGTACTTGCTCTGAACAGGAGGAAGTTTCGTTGGCAGGAAACTGATACTTTGGAAACTAATGGCAAATGGCAGAAGATAAGAATATGGTGGAAAATGAAGATACTGGCATCATGAGTTTGAGTTATTATTACAAAGAGATACTAAAGGATCTTTTCTTTGAAGCTTTTAGGTGAGCAGATGAGATGATAAATATTGGTTAGAAAGTTACAATGGATAAATAAAGCACCAATTCGTGGACAGATTGTACTTGAAAAGGGCGACTGTTCATGATATGAAAGGATGTGACAAACGGAAAAAGGAAAATTACATACCTGTCATACTCGAGCCCAATACACAGTTGACCTGTCACATGAGGTGGTTCCAGGTCGCCTAAGATAATCGAAGTATCTGAGGATACCGAATCACAAGACATTGCTCTCTGAAGTGAAGGTAGGGAGCCATCAGGACTTCCCACTTCTGATCCCTCCGACCCAATGCTATCTGTTGATGATTGACGTAGGGAGAATGACCGAGTATTTCTAAAAGGTGGTCTCACTTGAGGGGTATTATTTACAAGGCCATGGACCCCACCATTTCCTATCTGTTCTGCTGTTCCTGTACCAGAGACGGGAAGACTTGTTGGAACAGAATTTGTGCCGATATAGTTCTTGACGGAAGACAGGACTGCATCTGGAACTGTAAATGGACTTTGGGAGGAAATCAAATTCGAGTTCGCATTCAAGTCTCCATTTGTGTTATTTGAACTTGGATAAGAGATTTTCATGGAGTCTTTCACTTCATCTTCTGCTGATGACAGTCGCTTTAAAGGTTTTGTGTTGATGCTCATCGTTCTTAGTTCTTTTCCACAGACAATTTCTTGACTTGGAATGGCATACGGTTGGAATGGGGAATTTTTAACGGATGCCTTTCCATTGCTACGGAGCTTTTCTGTAGAAAAATCATCCTCCATCATTAAACTTTTGGTTGCATCTGCCATTCTTTCATTCTCCAGTCTGATTTCTTCTCTCATGGTTTCCAAAAACGATTTACTTTTCGCCTCTAAATTCTCCTCCTCCTCGTCTACTTCTTGAATACTTTCTCTTAAATCCGAAACTTCCACAATATTGGTCATTTCCATTTTTAAAGGACCACCATAGTCTACCGGCTCTTCGGTTTCTGTCACTGGAGGCACGGGATGATGAACAATTCCGTAATGGGATCGGAATCTGGGCTTAGAATTAATGCCCCCTGTATTGTCATCACTATTTTCAACGTGTTTTGGAACGTATGGAGTTGAAATTGGATAGCAAGAATCCGGATTGTAGTGTTTCTTCCCCACTGATCTATCTTCTTGGTTATTTTGAAGATGTTGCAGCGTCAGCTCCATTTTTCTTTGTCGCTCTCTTAATCTTGTGGGACTCTTTTGGCGATCCATCGTGTGAAAAGGTTCCCCAGAATTTGTTTTTGTACTAATATTTGGCATGCCATGTTTTTTGGCTTCTGAATGGTCCCCAATATTGGTACCTGCAACTTGACGCTCCTGTTCGGAAGGTGCACTGTCAACAATTTTACATGCTGTAAAAGCATTTGAATCCGGATGAACGGGATTGGATTCCTTTTCCTCCCTACATTTTTTTGTAGCGTTAGAATATTCTGGTTTTAAAACTCGATTGTTTGGTTGAATTTTTATTTCTTGCAGAACTTCCTGTGATGTCTGGACAAGTTTCTTTAGTTGAGGATGTGGGTCCGGCACGGAGTACGCAGGGGGGGATGAAAATAATAACTCCCCCATGCTTATCCCAGCGCTACTTGGCATATTGGATCTCGATGCGTCAGAATTACAAGATGAGATTACTTCGCTACCATTAGAGTACTCTTGATCAACAGATTTTGTCATTCCGTAATTAAAATTATCTTGACTCATGTGAATGGGAGGCAATGAATTATGTGTAGTCGACTCATTGTTAGCACCATTGGATTGGGATTGGAAAGATTGGAATTTCTGGGATAAAAATTGTGTTGAAGCTTGTAGTAATGGAAGAAATGGGTTATTAGAAGAGAGATTTGCAAACCCTCCTGAAGCCATGACCGCTGCACCTTCCCCTCTGGGTTGCACTGACGAAGATTGTTTTTTCGAAATGTTAGATTCTGGTAACAACGGTAAAGGTGAAGATGGACCGGAACTAAAAACCGAATCCAAAGAGCCTTGAGATCGTAGAGGTCCAACGATGTATGGAGGGATTGGTGCTGGTCGAAGTGGTTGTGGTGGAAGATTTGATGGTTGTCTGGTCAGTGACGTACAGCTTGCTTGACGAAGAAGGGAATAATCTTGGTCAGTTTTGTCGAACCTCCGGAAGCTTCCCCTTCCCGAGAGGTGAAATTCTGAATCTGAGGAGGGTATCTAGACATAAATTGAACATACAAATGTTACCAGAATACCATTGAGTCAATAATTGTTTTATCAAAAAAAAGGATAGAAAATTGTAAGGAAATTAACAAAACGCTTTGATTCACATTCAATTTATAACTCAGGGTATCCGTTTAAAAATCCAATAGGATTTATATTCCATCGTTCTATCATAGGAGGTTAGAAAATAGGAATTTGAACAAATATTGAATGAACGGTGCTTTTTTACGTATACATTCTACACATGCACTAAAAAATAATATAATGGAGTGCAGTGGTGATAACTACGGTAGTTGCATTAATACATGCATATTTCTAATGAAAACAATTAAACTGGCATTTGAAATTTCAATTGATTACTGCACATGCAGTGGTCGTTTTTGAAGTTAGCAGTTTATTCATTCGAGCTTCTGTACTTTCGAGATACTGCTCCTATAAACCAAAAAAGTAACTATCCCAAACTAAAGATGTTCGACTTAATTTTTAGAAAACTCATTACAATTCCATATTATGCAGTTGATGACCAACTATCAATCCCCTGGGAAATCTACCTTATACACAAGTTTGTGGAAATTGAACACATGTACACATTCTCTTCATTCGACTCCAGTGCTTGGAGAACCTAAAAGCAATCAACGGCCGTGACAAAATTATGGCGATTAATTATTCGTCAGAATAGGAACATTGTAACACATGGAGCCAGGCAGATTGGAATATTAGAAAGTACATTTGCCCAAGTTCGTGTTAATGCTGAACGAAGGGTCCTACTACTGTAGTACACTGCAAAATCTAGTGAGCTAATAAATGTTTGCATATAATCGCCTTTTCAATATTCAAGACAAGACAAATACTACTGGGTTCACAGTCAACACACTTTGATTTTGGGAGCTTCCTTGCAATCAACTGGTCTGTTCTGAACTTAATCAACTAAACTGGTCTGTACTTAATCAACTTAAGAGGGACTATCTAGTTTTTGGAAGGGAGGGTAATCAAAAATAAATGTATATAGGAGCGATCGTTGAGGACAGATTCTGGAGGTGTTTCCAAGATATACTTCAACTAACCATGCATCCATTGGAATTGTAGTGGCCAGGTTTAGTAAGAACCATCTTCTCTTCCTTGGTTGAGTTGAAAATATAATTTCTGGTCCAGGTCCATCCTTGGAAATAGTGGCAGAATAGGATAAGAAGCAACCCAATGATTCCAAACACACCACAAAGCGTCACCACAGCTTGGATTACTCCCATTCTATGGCCCATACATAACATCACAGTCATCAGGAATTATTGTCATGGTCAAACCTTTCTCTCAGTTCTATCACTTCAAGTCAAGCGAAAGTCTTAAGATTAAATGTTTACGACGCAGTTGAGTGTAAAACCATTCGTTTTGCTAAGAGCTCCAAGAATTACTGACTTACATATACTACAAAAAACGCCTGCAAGGTGAAAGGAATGGAGAACAGGATTTCGTTCTACGGCTTCTACGCTTCAAATAAGAGAAAGTCATGACTGCGTTGCCCACGGAAAGAAATTGGGCCGGTCACTTCCATCAATCTAAACTATATTGCTTCCCTAGCTTCAGTAGCCTCTTCTCTTCTGGAAATGTTATGGCAAATCCCAATTCGTGACAAAATGGAATAAACAAGAAGTACTCACTAATTACTGCTTGCTTTTAATTAACTACGGAAAACTCGTAAACATAAACATCCATAAGCTTTCTAAAATCATTTTCCTTAGTTTACTGAGAACCGTAGTCTCGAAACCGGATATTAGAATAACAACGGGGATGAAGCATCCCAGCTTAGCTGGATAATAGAATAGCTTAATACCAGTGTTAGTGACTTGAGTTTCAATGGACCATCTAATGATAATTAATGACTCGAGTCATTTCATTTCATGCTAAAAGCTTCATCATACGAAATTCCATGCGATGTGCTTGAGTTAGTCGATCTCACATTAGCGAAGTACTCTACAACTATGCACATTATTAAAGGTAGATCAATAAGAGTTGGCGTAGCTGGAAATTCGTAATCCCTTCACCCTCTTGAGCCTTGACGTCTTGACATGGGATTATGCCAGAAATCCAGCTTTCCTGTTTTTCCGAGTTTTGTAAAGAAAAAGTAGAGACGGAATCAACAAAGGGTTGAGATAAATGAATCAAAATGCCAAGTTTGTTGTAACTCAAATTGTTAAAGCTTAACTGCTAACTTTTAAGCTGTACCGGCAGCCTACGAAGTTACAAAAGTTTCCAAGGCCCACTTGATCTCCTAAAATACTAAATTATGTTTGTAATAGAATCTTGGTCATGCACGAAAGAAGGCAGAACGAACTCCTTACTGGTATCACAAATATTTCTTGTAAATGCTTTAATATGAGTACAAATGGAACGGAAGAGTAATTTAACAACTCATGTCTGCTTTTCGGTCTTCATTAAAACTCATATGCTTCAAAAACTAATTTTCTGGTCATTTCCTTGAACGGGCAATTGAGGAACTTCACTTTCTTTAACCAGATTGGATCCAAGTGGATTGTTTTCTTCCATTGGTATAACTAAATTCATTCCCTTTCAGACATTCATACCTTTATTCTCAAGGACTTTAAAGCCATTTTCACCTTCTGAAAACAAGCACAAAGTAGTGAATCCACACTTCAAATGAGAGCATTGCAAACATGCATTCATATTTTGTTAGAATAGAAAACACGCATACTAGAATGACCAAAATTGTACTCGTGAGCCATTTCTAAAGACGATTTGTACTTGCACCTGATTTTAAGCACATTTTAGCATTCGAAGAACACTGTCTTGACTTTTCTTCAGAGTTCTACATTTCAATAACGATTCGATTTTCCGACCGAGATTCGCTAGTAAAAGTTATAAAAGATAGGTTTGCATTACCGCAACTTTTATGTGTGTATGAGGAGAAGTAAGGATGTATACAATCCCAGCCTGGGCACTTGTAGAGAAATTCTAACACCAACGAGATTGTCATAGTTTGATAGAATGATGCGTCATTACGCTAACTACAGCTCTGTACTAAATATAATCAGGTAGAAGTCGTAAAAGGATAGAGTTGGATTGGAATTATTGTATGTATTTCTTTCTATAAACTAAAGCTACAAACTTCTTCAAACACTGAAATTAACCCGAGTTTGTGAAAGTTTTATAAAAACGGAGAACGGTCTTCGTTATGTCCGGAATGCCAAAATCCGAAAAAGTAGTTATGAATAAATACTTGGAATTAACGGAAAAGAGATTCTACGATTGGAATGGAAATTGAGGTTTACACTTTACTTTCTTCGACCAAAACTTGTACTGCATTTTTAACCAGTCTCATTTCATGTATAATCTACAGAGTCCGAAGGACACAATAGTACACTTTCTCGTCCGGGTGGTAAGTTAGAGTTAAGTGCTATTTTATAAAGGAATGGCAATTTAGAAGTTTCTAAGTTGTACTGAACCCACCTCTGGAAATTTAAACCAACATACAAGGGTCACCTTCAGTTTCTGCTGATGGACAAAGTTAGATAATGTTTTCATACCCGCTTTTACAAAAAATGCAGTTCAATTATTTTTGCTTATTTAATGCTCCGCAAATAATCCATTCTAACAATCCTCTCCCGTTGACTGTGGATAATTGATGATTTCTGCAGAGGTTCAATAACTTAGTGGTGGCATGTACTCCAATGTTCAAAACTCAAAATGAAGTAAGCTATCCAAATTTGGTACCCCTGACTGGAATTAGAACTTCTGATTCGCTATAAATCGATCAATATGAATTTTTGACACTTCAATGAGCTGGTCATCGTATGCCTTTACATATCTGTATTGATGACATTTTCAGACTGACCTTCAGAGAACCCACCGGTGTGTACGTCATTTATTTTGAACGGACGCATACGTTCTCAACATCTCTTCTAGCAGTTTTTTTGAAGTACGAGCAGACTTGCAAAAACTATTTCTACTTTCAAAAGATCATATATCTTGATTGATGTGACCAAATAACAGTATGAATGATCGCTAGAACTTTTTTATATGAGATTTTGAGAGGCATTGACTTCGTTAAAGTTTTGTAGAGTCTTGAATTGGGAATCTACCCTATCTCCGTTCTCAGCTGCGACCCAAAACTTTCAACATACTCACAGAAGACTCATAGATATGAGGTAGACGAGACGATGGTATGACATGAATCCTCAACCTTTTCTTCGAAAGCTAATTCAACCGAGTCATGTGGATGATTGCACACACCGTGTACTTTCTATATCAGACATTATAGTCTTTATATACGAAACAGCTAGTAGAGCCGTGTATGGTTCAAAAGAAGATGGATCACGAAGTTGTTCAACTATTTTGAAATATCCAACCCTACAGCATTGTGAATTACTTTCCAAGCTTTCTAGGATGAAAATGCATGTGCATTTAAGGAGATTGAGGATTCTTCAGTAGCACTGTCTCTTAAAGAAGTGCTTAAAAGTACTACTTCCCAAGAACTCATTTCTCTGCCTTATCAAACTATCATATCAGACGAATCTCATTTCATGAAATTCAAGCCTTGTAGGCAATAAAAGTTGGTGCGGTGGAATGAAGCCAAGTTGCAGGTTGCAGTACGTAATAGGAGGTTAGGTGTAGGTAGTCAAACTTTATAAATAAATTCCGAATTCTCCCCTAAAGGACAAATGAAATTTTGATCCTTTCGGCACAGGAAGCAACCGCGTGTCATCCTGTTGGACGGAAATCAAGTAAATTCAATTTCCACTTCCCTACGCTCCTCTCGTTCAACTCAAAACTTTCATGTATCAAAAATAAAACTCATGGAAAGGTTGTACAAGCGGAATCCAATATCTATCCTTTGTTTTTTCTGTTTCGGATTGATGGGTTCTCATTCATTTCATGCCCTAGAGCCAATATTTAGATGTATGTAATGCTGTAAACTATTATTTTTTAAATTGAAAAAATCCGACGCAAAGCAAGTTTACCTGCCTTAGATTAGATGGATGTATGTGGAAAAAAGTTTTGCATGGGCTCCTTTACGACGGATTCAAATACTTTACGCGACACTCCTATGAAAACGAGAGCTGAAGTCCTTTCTATCAATTATGCAGGAGTTGGAGTCGTTTAATAACTCTATCTTCTCTCCTACTCCGCGTATATGGCTTCAAACTGGAAAGTGTATTTTAATTTTGCTAAGTTATACGAATGTTTATTTTCTGAATCCTCCTCGTTCCGGGGAATTCACATTGAAAATCTAATTTTCCTGTAATGTAATATCACCGTCCCTACTTTTGTAAGACGCAACACTATCGGATAACAAACAGCCTTCTTGTCATTCCATCCATGTACTATTACTACTAAGGATAGTTAGAACTGGATCAGTGCCTTGAAGTATTTTACTATGTACTGTACACCTGAACCTGAATACCTAGTGACAGATAAGATATTTACCCTCAACATGGGGAATAAGTGGATAACTAAAAGTACAAGGAACTTTCAAAGGAAGAAGAGTAAGGTGGATATCATGATTGAATAGAAATATCGAACCGGGTATAAAAAAAAGCATGGTAGGAAAAAGGCGACATGAAAACCTAGGTTGGCAGACAGTTTTCTAGTGGCATAATAAAAGCCTCCTGTGAGAACAAATCCTTGAGAAGAAATAGTAAATGAGACCGCAAAATCAGTGAAAGGACACTAACGCGCTTGACAATAGATCTTCAAGATTTAGAAACTGAGCACTCGTCTTCGTCGTCTTCCTCATAAAAAATCTAGGGGAACCTCAAGCCCTGAGTCCTGATACGACGACATCCTACATGTATTCCTGTTCAAAATCAAAATTTCCTTAGGACCTGCTACCGTCAACTGTGTATACCGCCTACTATCCGTGGTCGGCCAAAACTCGAAACTTACCCAAGTCAGCGAGATCGAACCAAGGGTCCTGATTTCTCAGGGGAACAGAGCCAACATTTGATCAATGATTTCAACCTGAATCCTAACTTGCTGGCATTGAATCAATTGGATGGGGCTTTCCGGTTGAATTCATGTATCTTCGTCGAGGGTATGGAATACACATATTTTAACTACACCCACTCCAAGCTTGTGTGTTCACTGACGCCAATGCTGAAACTGAGCCTTACGACGAAGCATTAGTGTCAAATGTGCCTGTACATATGTGCAACTATTAAATAAAATACTGTGAATGAAAGGGAACTAGAACTGAAACGCTTAGCTTAATTTCTTCTTTACTAATGAATTGTAAATATATACGGGGGACGGACATTTATGTACAAACTCCGTTACAAGCTACAATAAACTGAAATACACAATTTAATGTAATCCTTTTAGTCAACGAAACCAGCTGCAATCAATAAATACAAAATTGACTTATTCCAGTTTTGTGACAACTAATGTACTAATTTAAGTTAAGAGCAGCAAGCTATGAATATCCTTCTTCCTTCATTTTTTCATACCTACGTCATATTAATTGAGCCCATCTTGAAATTCTGTTTACCATCCCACATAATCAGAATCAAATTAAAAATAATCTAATTAAATTATGCATAACATAAGCGTGTTCAACCTTCAAAGAAACTCTAGTCCTGGACAAATATTGGTTTGGGAATGAATTAAGGCACTGAAAGAAGGATCTGTAAAACTGTATCCAAAATCAAATCCAGAAATTGTCTGAAGGTGCTCTTGTTCTTAAGTATTAAAGAAAGCATAGCTTCACCGGTTAACTATTTATCTTCGTTAGGAATCTAGAGTTGAAGCCAAGGAATAAACTAATTAGGTCAGAGGCGGTTTAATTACCTACGGGCTTCTGGCCTAAAATTAAATCGTTTGCATAAGATCTCTGCTCGCGTTGCTCACATTCGTTTACATTTGGTAGGGGCATTCGGGTTTCATTTGGATTATTATCCAAATCCAGCAGAGGAACCCTAGAGAGTTTCAGAGTCTTCATAGAATTCATTTGCTGATGTTTCTTATTGAATCTAACCTAGGAGCTTTCTATTACAGGAATCAAAGAAATAACTTTTCATTTAGGTAGTCAAACCATAAGGAAATAAACTATTTGCTAAACATACTGCATTCTCTACATCATGAATTTTAAACCGCATTTCTTATGCCCATAAACTCTTGATTATCTTTCCTCAACTTAATGATCTTTTTACCCTCGTTAAAAGATTTTTTGCACTTATTAAAACTTAACAAAACATTTGGGTGGATTTCGAAATTTATTTAAGTTAATCAACTGAACAATTTAAACTGTCAGCTTTATAGTTTCATGGAAATTGCATAGTTTTATTCATTGGTTGACGCTTGGATGTTTCAAATTTCAATCTGCCCCTTGTCTAAGTTTTGTTTCAGAAAGCAAGATCCCACGGACTGAATCGTCCTCGAGATTTATCTCGATGAGAGAAAGAAGGCTTGAAAATTGTAATTACATTCTATCCTCTTCAAAAACAAACCACAAAGGACATTTTAGCAGAACGGATTTGGTAATCTCCCGTCCGTCTCCCTTTTACTTACAATAACAAACAACACTTTTCGAAATTCTGATGTTGTTTTTGTAAACCTACATTCTGATACTCCCACATGTTCCTAGAAAATTGGTCCCTCTCTGCCCAGCACGTTAGGAAATGTAGGTTTGGTTGGAACGGGGATGGAAAATAGTTCTATTGATAGAAAACTTGGGCGTTTTGTTAACCTCTCATGTTGTTAGTACCAAGCCCACCTGAGTTTTATAGGGCTGAAAGGAAGGCTGTAATGAATATTTCATTGTAGGTACTTTGTTGAAGAGGAGATTCTGTAGAATCCTTCGGTCATCATCCCATCATCCTTTCCTCATACGAAATATACAAACTCAACATTCCCCACCATGCAAACCCCACAGAATACCTGACGTAACTAACAACGGGGCCGAAATCATTCAGCTTCGAATTCAAGTTGTTGTATCCACAGCTCCACACTCGGAAAGCAATAACGGAGATACAACGGGGAGCAATGCAGTCATGGAATAATGGACCTTTCTACTCGCTGTATCATTTCGCAGGTGCTTAGCTCATTTTGTTTACATATAATGGCAGTCAGTGGTGCAATATAAGTAATACAAAAAGAGAGTGCGGTGAAAGGCGAGCTGAGTTCGGATTACAAATTACAAATAAATCGTACACAGGAGATGAGCATGAAAGTGAACTCGGAACAGAAACCTTCATTCCGGATGATGAAACCTAAAAGATCATTCTTAAATAATATATGTATTGGATAAGGCAAAAGAGGATTCTGTTAACCCACTTGGAAAATGAGTATGGTTGAGAAATTGGGAATGCGAATAAATCAATTCATTCTCTCTTACCGGACGCCTCCAGGACTTAATGGTTTCCAGGGCTAATCCTTCCACCAATTTTGCACTTCCTATTCATTCATCAGGATCCGTATGCTATCATGTGCCTGGGGTGTGTACATGATCTATGGAATAACCCAGTTAGCTCAAGATTTAACACTACCAGATCCCACACGCTCTTGAACTTCACGTCACGTTCAAAGGTGTATTAGATGGAGTACGGCATCAGGAATTTATCCGCTGAACGCGATACGTGATACTACAAAGCTCACCCTTTTCCTTTAATGAAACTCGACGGCTTACAGCTTCGTCCTTTGCCCTGAATCCGCCTCCAAAATATTAACTAGTTGTACTTCTAGCACAGCATAAACGTAAACTCTTGTCTTAGCAGCTGGAAAAGTTTGCTTCTGTATTATATTATCGTCGTCGTAGAGCCCTCATTAGTGTCGAACGGGCCTCTCCTTCTTCCTACAAAGTAATATCAAAAGGGTCAGATTCAGACACGGAGTTTCCGAACGCGTAATGATCTTCTTGATCTTATTTTTGCCAATACACAATAGGCCTCCGAATCCCAATTGACGAGGCAGTAAAAGTATTGGAGGGATACGGCGTCTTGGAGAATGAACTATGAAGAATACTTTACATCCTTAAATGTCGACTATATCTCTTCCCCGTTGGCTTTCCCACGACGTTTATCCTTTTACAAATAGTAAACAGGAACAGGCTGTTTTTTTCTAAGAGTAGCGTGTGTAGATGGATGTTATTCTTCCAGCACAAGGCTTAGTTGGATTGAGAGAGACGATGGAGAGGAGACGGAGAAGGAAAGTATCTCGCATGAACTGGAGTTTGTAACTGAGAGAGTGAAGGGAGAAATGTTATGGCAGATGAGGCAGTCCAACATTTCCAACCTGCAACTTCCAAGCATGCTTTCTCCTCCTTACTTTCTGCAAGTGTGACTCATCCACCCTTCTCTGCCTCCTAGCCTGCCTCTAACTCTCTGCACTACCTACACTTATGGATAGAACCCGGGTATTGTGTACTCGTATGTACTATATAATGTATACTGACTCCACTCATCCTGATGTGGTGGTGGTTAAAACTTGGAACGTCGGATGGTAGTGCCATTGTTTGTAAATTTAATGTCATAGCAGCATCGGCTTTAATATAGCTGTATTCTTTCTTTCTTTCATCGGGAAACTAGTCTTACTTACATAAGTTACACAACGTTATCAGACACTCTGCCTAAGTCCTGAATCTACGGATGGAAGATCCAAATCTCTTTATTCCATAGTTCTTTCTCGGCAGCCGTATTTTATATCATATTTATTATGGAACATGATCATCATTCATATCACTGAATGCAACCACTACCACTACTTCATCTGACCTTCTACGTCTGTTCAGATCCTATGAATGTAATCCTCATCTTCTTGTGGGCCAGACTACGGACGATATTTATTGCAATAAAAGCATCGTAAGTTTAAAATTTGTTAAAAGGAATCGTGTCTCGTGTTTTAATTTCATTTCCCCTCATATTTTACACCAGTCAAGCGTGTCTGGAATTCCACGTCTTGATCTGCAGAATTCATTAAAAAAAATATTACATGGATTCCTTATCCATATAATTGTCGCATCTTGAGTTCGTCATCTACATTTTAGACTCAACATGAATTAACCCTCAGCAAGCCTACCTTTCACTTACAAGTTTAGACGATTTGATAAAAGAAGTTAAGAAAGCATTAACATATTCTTTAATATATCATCTATTACGGTAACTGATGTCAATTTCTTAGTTGTACTCTTTTTGAAATTCAATTAAACCTAATGGCCTAACCATAATGATCAAAGAAGTCCATTTCAAGGTGCATGCTGTTATTTTTTATTGATTTTTCGAATCCAAAGTCTTAGTACCTACATGGAATAGACCAAGGACGCACGAAGGTTCAACTCCGACTAGTGACTTGTAGTGTATTTGTAGGTCAATTGGAGAGAAAACTGGCGATGGAATGAAAAGATCTGGCTTACTTCATGTTCGACGACCGTCCTATTGATCATTTCACTCCATTCCCTTTGCTTTGCCTCCCTCATGGTCACAAATTCATGAATGCATTCCCTCTCATACATTCATTTATAGGGGGATGAGAATACGTCCAATATAGCCCTCTCAAAGGCACTCAACTCGACACCCATCACATGGTTACCAACACCACCAGCGTTATAGATGAAGCGATAGAAAGAGTTTTGGCTTCGTGCATCCTGATAGTAATTTCAACATTGCCGAATCAGACTTTCACTAGCTGGTTCAAAGGTTTTTCGGGCCGTCTACACCAACTAGTCTCTCATTCCTTTGACACCCTAAGACCACTAACAATGGATTCTTCTAACAGTTGGAATACGTCTAATGGATTCTGGAGTCATGCAAAGTTTAAAAAATTCTGAACTATCTGTAATCTACATCATTTTGTCAACCTATGACTCGTGAAATACTCTATCAACAAAATCTAAAGAATAAAAGTGTCATTAAATAATTGGCAATTTATTTGCTCGGACTGTATACATTTCTTAATAGGTCTTCGTGATAAATATAAATACATAAAATTAACAAAGTCTTAAAATCCTGAAATACACTTAAAATTGTGTATGAAAAATTTAAATACGTATTTTACTTACAGCCTTTTCAAACAATTAAATTGAAGGTTAAAATGTGGGTCTTGAAACGGGGCTTTACAAAACCATTTTATCCATTAATTCTCCTGATATATAACTTTAACTTATATCCGCTCTTTAAAGGGAGGAAGTTCCCTGATGCCTATGCACAAGAGAGAAGAAATTGGTCTTTTTTACTTCTTCCTATCCTATTTTTTGTTGAACATTTAGGAATGGTATGAATGGTGGTGAGTTGCTGGGATGAATCTTCAATCCTGGGATGCATGTTGAAATCCGGCATCTTGTCTTTCTACTCTGAAGTTTTCTCCCCTAAATTCTCGCCTCTTTTCGAGTCTTTTCTCCTACACTTTTGATCCTATCGTACGCCAAAATGAGCTGGGCTAAAGAGCATATATTACATATAGTGGGTATGTCGTATAAGATTCGTGAGGGAAGAATTCGTGAAGGAAAGACACTTGAGCTCCAAATGTGTAGCAAAGCAATAGCTCCACTTTTACCCTCAATAATACAATGAAGAAGTATGGACCGACAGTCACTGCATTTTAGTTGAACTACGTACCAACATGAAGTAGAAAGGAAAGTTGAGGATTGTAAGGTCGATCTTTTATGCGGCTCAACTCCTTCTCTCATCCTCCAGGTGTAGGTACTTCGGGTATCTGTGATATAGATGATTATACAGGCTTATATTGATGTTCACCCTTTGTCGCCTTTTATCTCTCACGTCCCTCCCTTACCGTGCTCGTGCGAAGGACTATAGAAAGTAGAATGTTTGTAAAGACAGCCTGACTAAAGCATTCCCGAACAGATTTAGTACTCAGAGGATCTTAACGTGTAAATAAGGCCGACGAGTACAGAGTGGAGTGGTGGCCATCCTCTGCAAATGTTTTTCTTCGTCATTAATTAATCTCTTAAATTTGACAAGAGAAGTAAATAAAACAGCGATAGAGGAAAGTACTATCCGTCCCTAGCGTCCAAAACCCAGTTATGAAGTTTCCTATGTGACCTCTTAACTCCAAATTGGAAGATGATGTTGACTTGGAGTTAATTGTTATTGTGCTTGTATTCCTTCCGTATTGTTGACTTTTCTCTCTCAGATGTAATTTGTGGATTGCATCTACGTCTATAAATTTTAATATGAAACTGAAGGCATGTAATAGTATAAGAAGCCTAACTTGCACTTTCATTCACTAACTAGCAGAACATTCTTGAAGAGACCTGAGGGGATTGTAGTACACAGTCTACCTATAGTATCCCGTATCTCACCCTACATATGTAATGGCCTTACATGGAAAGGACAGAACTACGCAGAAACGGGGACAAAAGAAAGTCAAGAAGAAATGAAAGGACTTGAGTGCTATCAAATACATGTGAGAATGTATAGAAGTGGAAAAAAGTCACTTCAGAAAATTATTAAAAATTCAATTAAGCCTAAGACAAATGTTAAATTAGGCATGAGACTGGAACAGAACAACTAGGAAAGGACTAAGTTGAGCTTTCTATTCAAACCTTGATCGTCCATGTTTGTTCAGCACAGGACTTTCAGGCTTTCTCCGTTCCTTGGGAAGGAGGCATAACCATAGCGTGTAGATGTGTTGAGACGGAGTCTCAAAAAATCTTATCTTCTTCAGGGAGTTCACCAAAGCGGAATAATTCTGTAAGAGGCGATTATATGTAATTGTCCTAAGGAGATCTTCAGAATGAAATAAAAAAAACCTCGAGCCGTGTCAGCTCGCTCAAGAAGTTAGTCATCTGTTTAACTTCATACTTATGATATTATGAAAAACCAACGTCAAAATTACCGAGTTTTAACAAACTGTGCTTTTTCGTGACCTTACAATGTTACGTATATTATTCACCTCAAATTATAGCTCTTCATAGCCCCAAACAGATTGATGGATGGATTCCAAATTGCTTGATCTGTTGAATTGAGCAACGTAACTGCTTCTTTTATTCGACACTAAGATGAACAACTACTATATGGAAAGATTGACACCGAGTCTCAATATTGCAATTAATATTTATAGAAGCTACTAGTTACGGACGGTGAAATACGTTTTGTATGATGTTTGTTTCAGTCGTAACAATTCATTCAAGTGGTTTTCCTGACATGATGTAATTCAAATGCTAAGGGAAATGATCAATAAGCTTGGATGCGGGAATAAGGAAGAAGACAAAAATGAGTTATCTGAAACGTACGAGTTTTCTTGGGATTGTTGACTTTCTAAATCAAAATTTAATACTAACAATGAAGAGTACCCAAAGCTTTAATTACGATGCATCACCGTATTTTCCATTTTGAACGAATTTGCGTACGCATTTGGATGTGGACTTTGCATAGTTTAACTTAGAGCCTCCTACATCCAACATCCTCTAGTTTAAGGAAGAACTGATTATTATGAAATCCTACGAATATTTTGAAAACTAAAATGGAATGGCACAACAAGAAAGAAGCCGGAGCCTTATGGTGCATAAAACCTTGTAGTATGTCAAAAACAACCAATGTCGCAGTAAAGATATGAGTATAGATAGCTTTCACTGCCTTTCACTGCCTACATGCATTCCTTAGAGTATTTGAGGATCTTTAAGAGCAGCTATAAACATAACCTCCGAAGGACAAGACCAGCAGAGATTACAGCAAAAGATGAAAGGGATGATTTTTCATTATTTTTGTATACAAACTTTCAGTTTCCATTTCAGAAAGAGCTGGAAACTATTTATGGGGAAGGAAAGGAATTTCATGGTTCCATTTAAGAATATTATGGAAGTCTAACATAGTTCGGTAGTATGAGTATGCAATATCAAGTACATATTATGATGAATATCCTGATTCAGGTCCGATGGAATTTGAGCCCTTTGCTGGTGCTTTCCAAGATGCAAGCCTGTCAGATTTAGGACTTCTGCATGAAGAGTATGTTACTGTAGACCAGGATCTACTGGTAGTGGAACCAGTACCTACTAACACCATAATCGAGTCAGTCAGATCCTATTTGTAACAGAACTCTTGGAGCCTATTCTGGCAAGTGATGAAGAGGATGCACCTGTCTAAGTTCTGTCATTTGCAGAACCTCTGAGCTCATTATCAAATTGGAGACATACATAATGGGGAATATTTCAGATGAGGTTTACAATTCTGATTATTTACTAAAGCTGTCTTTCTTCTCAAATTCTATTTTGGAAAAGCACAGTATTCGATCCTCTCAACCAAAATTGCTAAATTTTGGAAATCCTTTGATGAATTGTATGTAGGTTGTATGAGACTTGAAAACATGGGATAAATTGCTGGTGTTTAAAAAAAAAATTGTACAAGAATTGCTTCTATGCCTTAAAAGGAACTTCTCTTTAGTGGGATGTAAATTTTGGACACCACGCAAGTCGTCCTACTTCGGTGAAGTCAGGTGTAATAGGAAGATGTTTTAAGGCTGGAAAGGACGTGGCTAATTTATTTCTAAACGTAATGGAATTCTTGTGCTACCCTCGAAAATTCGGATAGACGAAATTTTAACAGAAATACGTGTACAAATTCTAGCCACTCGATTGAAAACAAGTCAAAGCTATCATTCGGAAAAATGTTATGGAAGGATTAGTTTCAATTTTCCGGTTCAAAGTTTAAATGTTTCTTAAAATAAATATTTGAGAAACATGACATGTCTTTCACATATCCGTTGCATTGTAAACATGTTGTTCGGAGAAGGAAAGCTACAAACGTCAGACTCGTTTGCTAATGACAACGTGAAAAAAACCCGGCCTTCTAGAAATTCGAAAGTATCAATTTTCTTTAATAATTGTAGGGAAGAGAACAAACAATATTCTGTACAACATCGGCATGGTTATGTCTGCTAAATAATTCTGAGAGAGAAAGCAAAAACGGAAGTGGAAGCCAAAGATTTATGATTGCACCACAGACTACAGACTACAGCAAATTCCAAGAGAACAGTAGATCGATTTAATATTTTTTGTAGTCCTTAGGTTTCTTCTTTTATTCTTGAATAGAAATAAGGGAGTCTGCAGAAGACATGAATACTTAGTACCTATTATAACATGTGTGTGTGTGTATACTTCACTACACAAGTGCACTGGGACAAGTATTTTCCGATACGGAATTGCCCTTAATAAAATTAGTAAATATAGTTTCATCTATATCCCCTCTAGTTAATAAGAGTATGTACTTTTAACGTTAAAAATCAGAACCTCACCGTTTCTGCTACCATTTGCACGGGGGTGGAATTGTGGAATCACGGGAATTAATGTATGAATAGAATTTATGTTGTCCGTTGATCAAATGAAGACCAATACCAAATCCATTATACTGCAAAGGCTGAATAGATTCAGGAAGTAAAGGTTACTCATTATAAATCATAAGTTAGACATAAATTCTAATTCATTCGACTTCTTCCTTAATTATAACGTTTCCGTATATTAATACGCCAATAACGTGACATTTCATTTAGGAAGATATTCTTAATACCTTTATTTTAATGATCGATCGATGGATGGATGTCAATTCTTTGCATTTTTAGGTTTAAATCTCTACAAGCTTTGTATGCAATTTCCTTTGTCAGGAATAAATGCCATCAAATATCGTTCACTTAAGATTAGTGTCCAATTTTAAGTAATGTTAAATACCATTTAATTTAACCAATTAATGCTACCGAATTAATACCACGTCGAGGTCGAACTAGCTATTAATATTATCCAAGATTAAATGTGATCCTGATTTAAACGATTAATAAATGATAAAATGTGCAAATAAATTATTTAAACAACTTTAAAGGTCAAATTCATTTAAGCTGGAATCCACTTGAGAGAGTCAGAAATTGTCCACCTGCAAAAGAAGTTTAAAGGCCTTATCAAACCGTTCTTCATTAAGATGCCCACTCGTATTTGAAAGTGTGGAATTCGGGCTTCAAAAATTATTTTTAAAAACAAGTTACGACTAAATATTTATTTATTTCACTGTTTTTTATTCATAGAATAGGTATTGTATTCATCCTATCAAACTGTCGATACCAGCAGAGCAACTCTGTTCGACGATATATAATTACACTTTTTTTTAGTACGATATACACTCCTACTATCTAAAAAAAAAAGTCGACCAACATCAATTTGGACATGTGATAAACCATTTTGACCGAAATTTAACGCTAAACCCGAATATGCAATAAGAAATTGGGTGACAAAGACCAGATTTCGAGATAAATCCCGAAAACCGGGAGAAAATCGGAATTACAAAAATGTACATTAATATCAATTTGTACATATGGTACATCATTTGGACCGAAATTTAATGCTGAATCCGAATATGACATCAACTCTGAATAGAAAAAGTTCAGTTTTTGAGATAATCCCCAAAAACCGAGAACTGACTAAAAAAAATGGAATTATGTGGATTGTGTGAACTAATTCGTGGCCCAGTTAGCATGGCGGTCCTCAAAACAATCAAATCCCTTCGTTATATAGGCTTAAGAGTTTCGTTAAATATTTAGTTAAGTTGTAATGTATGACATGATTAGAGAATTTCTTGATATTGGTAAGAAAATAAATTTAAATCAATGTTCAATGTTAATGAAGCAGCTACTGCTAGTCTATAATCCAAGTGTATGTACCTGCCTAAGTATGTTCATAGAATAAATTGAAGACTAGAAGCGAAATAGTGTGGAATGTTCTTGTCAACTGTTTAATCATTTAAATACTCATTACAAAGCTATTACAATTAATTGACACTACTTATGTTTTATCGGCTTGTTGATTAAAACTTTTTGCGCTCCCTATTATTAGTATAGTAACAGTAAAAAACTAAATATTATTTCGGATGATCGGGCTTTAACAATGGTATACTTATGTCATGTCACAACTGTAGATACATCAGGATTGCGGGTTTCCGATATTCCAGTACTTCGCCCTTTTCTAAAACACAGCCAGGTCATTCTTTCCCTGGAAGGGAGAGAGAGAGAGAGATATTATATTATGCATCTACATACAGTTACTACAACGATTCTATAAGTTCCAATGCAAAATTTACTTTTTGAAGTAAAGACCCTTACTTGAATATAGACGATGAAGATGTAGATCGAGACCAAGACACAGAGAATTCTTGGTCCCGTTTGCTGGACTGACGTCTTGATAGCAGAGCTTTGGTAACGTCCGAAGGGAACAACGAATTTTCCAGACAACGAACGATCAACCTATAGAAAACAATTTTTTTAATTTGATTTAGTAATTAAACAACGAACTACTGTCCATATCGATTGCATATATGTAATATATGTATACGGATCGCTGACCTTGGAAGAACGGCTAAAACTGTAGTAACAGTGACAATTAGCCAATGTACGGGCGATGATATCAATTCATGAATAACCCAGAATGGATTTTCGAAACCAAGGCAGTTAATGCACACGGTGTTATAGATGAAGGCGAATCCGTAGAAGAACATAATTGATACCACTATTGACAGCACATGAATTATTGTCTAAATGAACAAACAAAAAATTAATTAAAACCGTCCTATTTTCATCCTTCTTATAAAACGACGATAAAAAACCTACCCATGACTTGGCTTCAATAGCCATGTGAACTAGCATTGTGAACATACAAGCTACCACTATGGTTGTGCCAAACTCGAACATCCCCACATCTGACCCATTGTACGCCTAAAAATATGGAACATAAATTACAAAATTGTTTTAGTATCGATTTCTTGCCTCCTAATTAACATTTTCCTGATGAAAATACTAACATAAAAGTACACTTTTAGTTTTTACATACCCCATAGGACATGAAGAAAATGACCACGCTTTGGTACAGAGAATCCAACATATTCAACCAAAAGGAATGTGCTTGATGAACTTTCTGAAGCCTCCCTTGCCGATATAGTTTTGGACACGACAGTAGCAGTTCTGCAGGGCAGTCTTGATCGTAAATACCTTTTTGATAACATTTAAAAAATTAAATTAGTTTGTGAGATATTCGAACAATAAACCGTGTGTCAATTCCAAACTCACCTAGTGCCATGGGAGGCAGAGCAGTAAAAAATAGATTGAATACCATCAGGTACATTTGATCTATCATCACAGATCCCGACCAACCATTCAACAGTTGGTACCAGAAGATCACAAATACAAAGGCCTGCAACATCGAAGAAAAATTATAGCAAACGAATGCTCGAGTAAAATGATTCTGTCAACTTTTACTTACAGCATTTTTATAAAAGAAATACAGAATCATCCGAGCAAGTCTATCGTAGCACCAATGACCATGGACCAGCAACAGTCTTTCTAAATATTTAAACTTTGAAATAGCGAAATCGGAAGCCATCACAGCTTGCATTCCTTCTTTTCCAGATATTCCAATGCCGACATCGGCTCTCTGAATCATCGAAACATCGTTGGCACCATCCCCTGTAATTGTTTGGTTCGTCCCCGTTTAAGTTATACATATTCCACATTGACGGATACCAAATGTAAAGTTTGTAATCAATGCGTAATTTTAACTTAGTATCAGAAATAGTAATTTTACCTATAGCCAATGTACGCATTCCAAGTTGATCCTTGACACTGGTAACTATGAACGCTTTCTGAAGAGGGGTAGCACGACAACATAGTACGGAAGAACAATGCTTCGTTAAACTTAGAAATTTAGTTATCAGTTGAGTCTTATGATCCAAAATATACCTGGAACAAAAAAAATTAAAACCATTTTAATTTCCCCATAATACATTCAAATAGGAAATTTATTTTACAATGAGGCAACAAGAACCAATGCCTGACATATTATTTTAAGACATTGAAAAATTGAATGACCGTAGAAAAAAAACCTTTCTCCAAACTAAGAGTTTTACGAAAAGGAGTTGAAGTTACGTACGTTAAAGTTCGGCCGTCAACAACCAAAGCTCGTTCCTTATTGACCAATGGGGTGCAGGCGTCTGATCCACGATGGCTCTGAAGTGAAGCAGAAATGTGAGCTTCCTCTCTAAGTGGATCTAAATTTTGTGAACTGCCTTCTGTCTTCAAATTTTCGATTTGATTCAGGTAAAATAAAATAGTGTTTTCAGCCGAGTTTTTGCTTCGGGCATTTAACTTGATGATGTCCATCGACGGGCTGAAGAGTTTACAGGAGTACGCAATATTTACAGCTGTCTCTTGTTTGTCCCCAGTTAGCACCCAAACAACGATTCCAGCTTTCCTCAATGCCTCAATTGTTTCAGGGACTCGTTCTTGTAAGCGATCTTCGATTCCGGTTGCTCCAACGATTTCCATGTGTTTTTCCATTTGATTGTATGAATCGAAAAGTAAGGCATCGCGATTGTCCAAATCCAATTCTGCTTGGCGAAACTTATTCAGCCAGGAACGATATTCGTTCTCACTCAGTACCCTTTTTGCCATCACAAGGGTTCTCAAACCTTCTTTAGCGTAATTGTTAATTTGTGTTTGAGTTCGGGTTATTATTTCTTCTTGGTCTGGATCATCTAAAATTCGTCAATGTATTCGTAATTTTATTTACGTGATATAGAGCTATACATACAAATGAGACATCCTGAACCACTTACTCGAAGTCTTCAAATTTTCAAATATAGCCGAATCTGCTCCTTTACAATACATAATAATCTGGTTGGTGTGCGGATGTCTAACAACAATAGACATTTTTTTTCTCACTGAATCGAAGGGGAATGTATGCAGCACTTCGTAGTCTATCGGTCCTTCACCTAGTTAAGAATTAATTAATTAAGAATAGTTAATTTGATTCATGTAAAGGAACGAACGGGTGTGTCCGTAACTTGCCTGGCATTGCCACTGTTAAGGACTGGGGTGTCCTTTTAATAAGTCTACAGTTATATAGAAAAGCTGCCTCAACAAGGGCTAGCTCATCTGGACTTTCAGCCTCGAATATGGGTTTTGATTCCGACGGCGATGGTGTGAGAGTTTGTGCTGATGGAGTGTTTACTTGTAAGGTTTTACTTAGCTTAGAAATAATTGGAAGCGTTTGAAGGAAGCGAGGTCGTTGAGCGGGTGACTCGGTTGGAGTGGTTTCATTGGAGGAAGAAATTGGCGATAGGGGACGAGATTGTCTAAGATCCAGCAGCCTAGGTGGTCGACTACCTCTGACTTGCTTAAGAACTCCTAATGTTTGTTGTGACTGTGTAGCCTCATTGGTACTTAAAATGAGGTTGGGAGCTCCGGATATCGATGCTACTTGATAGTCTCCCCCCTCGGGCCCACAGTCCATTAGTAGCGTTGATTGATCTTGAGATACATATGACAAGCTGGAATTAGCACACCCCAAAGAAGAATCAAGCGTTTCTCTAATCGGTGATAATCTTGGATATTGTGACTCGCTCTCTGTATCTTCCACAACTCCACTCTCATTCATCTAGAATTTCAAGTGTAAAGTTTCATTAGAATGTTTTGAAAACAGCGATTTACAGAATAATATTTGTACCTTGTCAATATGGGCATGTTTTGCAACGACAACAGTGTTGCAAACGGCTAAGATTAGAAAAAACTCTCGCATTCTTTCCGCCTGTCCAGAATATCCTATTTCAAATTGTCCTAAAATCTCATACAATGATGGGATGATGGTTAAGGTTGGGGTAGTCCTTGACGTATCATGAAGTGCCTAAAATCATTAGAATTATATTTGTAGAAGTTATAGCGTAACAACAAATGCAGACAAAAATACGAATAAAAAAAATACATTTCCGGGGGTAGGTTCTGCATGGTTATAGTCGATAGCTCCAACGGTACACCGCCGGAACAACATCTTGTTTTCAGTCAGCGTTCCGGTCTTGTCAGAAAACACATACTGAATCTAAAAAAAAAATCAGAAGTTTTTTTTTTGAAGTGAAATTTTGGTCAAGCTCGAAAATTATTCTAAATAGAATAGGAAGGTATTTAATCCCGCAAGAAACTTCTGAGCCCCGACAAGTGAAATGCTTTACCTGGCCTAAGTCTTCAGGAATGTTCATTGCACGACACTCTATCCTTTTATTTGTCTCTGGATCGAAGAGTTCGATATCATTTTGAATGTGGTAAATCTGCATAAGCTTGGTTAGTTCGATTGTCACGTACAGAGACAGAGGTATCATCACCTACAGAAAGTGTTTAACAATATTTATTACAAAATCTGTACCACCATTCGGATTTTTAAAATCAATTGAACTTGTACTTACTTGAAGAATAATGATAAAAGTGAGGAAGCTTAAAAAGGCTTTTTCAATTGGAGTACTATTATCATTTCCTTCTTCTGGAGGAAGGAAAGGCACTGACGTGTTTATGAAGGAGTAATACCAGAGTCCTGAGCCAGTTGCACCAACAATGCAAAGCACAGCTAAGATTACGACGCACCAAACAACCTCTAAATTCATCAGTCGCTCCAGACCAGTTCGTTTGTGGCGAGGCCCCCCATTATTTAACATAGCTTTTGTTTCACGACCTAAACAAAAAACGCAAATTCAAATAATTCGGACTTTCAAAATGACAAATTGAATTAATGTAATCCCGTTTTAGTCGAATATCAACAGGTATTTAGTAAGCTAAGCTTACAATTCTGGATTGATTAAAGTTTAATAAATAAATTTTATTTACCTGCATATACAACAATCCCTTCTACGAAATCTGTATTTTTGAGACAGCAATCCCGTAATAGAAGGTTTTCCTTTGTCAAAGGCACTTGCTCATTATCTGGATGGATCATTTTCCCCGAGAAATGATATATCTTGGTTGTTGGGAGTCCGAGTTCCATTCTGCTCACAAACTTACTAACATCAAATGAGTTTTGCTGAAAAGTTTTACAAAATTCAAATAAATATCATTTCCGATTAATTTGTATGCATGAATTAGTCAAGAATGGTCAACCAAGATATAATTTCTACCTTGTCCGTGAAACCTCTGACAACTTCACGCTGCTTCAGATTGCTTTCACCATCCAGGTTCATGGTCTCGATGTAGCACAGTCCGTTGGGATCACTAGTCCTTAAGACTAGTATATCCGCTGGAATTACTTCATTGCAACTTAGATGTACTACGTCTCCAACTCGAACATTTCTCCACCGGATGCTCACGAATTTGTTCTCTTTCCTAAAACAAACAAGCAATACTTCAACATTTTGATTTTATCATAACAATCATAAGCAACAGAAAACGATGTCCTGAATTCCCAATTAAATTTTCATCCATCATATCAACATCGCTGTTTTGTGAAGGGCATGCTAAATGACGTTTTTCTACAGAAAGTATGGCATCGTAAACTTCCAGAAGGTTCGAAAAAAAAAACAGTTTCAACCCACTTTTTAGAATCATCATCATCCTACCTTTCAAAAATTGTATTTGTTCTTTTTTCGTGCCCTGTCATGATGGTCGCTTTACTTTATTTTTCTTATTTAAACTATAATCTTACAATAGCGAAGAATTGTATGAGCAAGCGTAGAGATCCGGTTAAATCGATGTATCTTGTTCGTATAACTAACCAGAAAAGGGCAAACGGAATAAATCGATACTGACAAATTGACAATCAACACCTCGTACACGAAGGTTATATGCAAAGTAGTTGATCTTACGTCCAAAGCAAGTGACAAACGGACCGGCGAACGCAAACCGAGTCCCGGACTCTACGGCCATTAAGAATTCATGGCATGTAAGAAAGAAGTAGAATTTCGGAAATAATATTTACGTAGCATGCCCTATAATAGTGAATAGGTAGATGGGATAGTTCCCGAGAGTGCGAATCTTCGTCGTTTGTGAGGTACATAAATTACAATAACCATTGAATAGGAGCCACATGCCCCTTATCCTACAGTCCAGCAAATCCAATATTCCAACTGCATAAGTCCAGCGGTTCTGAAACCGTGTACAATACATGGCCTTCTCAGAAAGAAAACTTGCCTGTCATTATCTATAGGGTACTTCAGAAGTTTGGAAGACACTTACTACAGACAACCTTTCCCAGTTAACTATTCGCCAATCAAATATTCATGTTTAGCCAACCTTTGTCCATTCCTTTGTATTTCAATAGGTGAATGCATCCAGCCTACATTCATTTCAACCTTCTGCTGAAGCTATTCTATTTCTTCATTATTTTGTTGCATGTTTTATTAAGATTTTTCTGGAAGTTTGGACTATTTGTGTCAATATATTTGTTGGAAAAGCCAATATGCACCAAGTTTGTATTACAGTATTAATACAGCCCTGACCCCACTGCCCAGCCCCATAGGTTATGAAATCCCAATAATTCCAATGCCCTTAATACTCCTATAAAATAATGTTAAATATGTAATGATTGAAGCCTCAACCTTTTCCTGGTTATATTTCAGCTATTTAAATGTTTTAAAACGCCAGATTAATTAAACCCCATCCTGTTTTAACTGTTTAAACATTCTTACTGGATGGATCTGGACTAGACTGTCATCTCAACAAACACAAACCTACAAGACTTTTAGATTTGCTGTCGTAGTTCTGCAGAACCGTTCACATCGGGTCGATAGTAAGATGTAATAAGCGACTTAGGATAAGCTTGAGATGAAATGTAAAGAATCCTAAGATCTCATATAAAACGCTGTAACGCTCACACTGACAATTACATCAAAGTAAATAAATGGCATTATCTGCCTATATATTCAGTAACTCTACAATAATGTTGCATATTATTATAGCCTTTTTTCTGTCTGCAGCGGAGTATCATTAGAATCATAATGTACATATAAATAATGTATCGCACGGACTGTGATATGGGACTGATAATTTTATCTACGTTTTTTACGGACTGGGAAACCTGCAAAAATGTTTGACAACTGCAAAGCCAAAGTAAAGCTCAGCTTCAGTACAGACAGATCATAAGGTGTATAAATAAAAATAATCCTTTACCAGTCTCTCCTCACAATCTGTAAATTGAAGGAAGGTAGCTAGTAGGCATTATCAGAACATTTACCTTGTTGATAGCACACTGCACATTATAAATTACAATCACCCACCACAAGGCACAAGGACTCATTTATCTCATTTAGTCATGCATCATATTGTCCTTTACTAAAAGCCAACAAATCTCTCCTTACGTATGCTTGCCTAAAAGCGTCAGTTCTATGACCTTCAACTTTTCCAATTATCAACGTGTTCAAACACTTCAAATGAAAAAACTACGACAAATAAAATAATATTTGCACATGGCAAAATATATTTTTGGTCGTAAATTCTGCTAAATCGTATGCAGGAGAGGACTGAACTTGTACTGCATTTACATTTAAGGAAAATCCGACTTAATTATTATGGTGGCAGTTTTCATCAATCTCGTCTCCTATGCCTGTTCTGCTCGGATTCATGTTATAATATTTAATATTAACTCCAAGTTAACTAAGCAATAAGAAAATCACTAATCTTGTGTACAAACAAGAAAGTATGTTCATGCAGTTTCTTCGGAACGTGGTTGAATTTTAAGAGAACGATGCTGGCATATTAATTAGTATTAATTGGCATGGAATGAAGTAAATACCATCTGGTGTTTGGACTATTTTCCTACTTCCGCTTATAAAATGTCCATAATCATTTTCATCAACTAAATATTAATTAGTTTTAGCCAGGAATTTGTTCGGTTAACATCTATCTTCGCGACCGGCCATTTCATGAATGCGTTTCAATCTGATGATTGTATCTGCAGCTTAATGTTTCCAGATAAATAGCCTTAGAAATTGTACAAGTTGATAGTAAAAGTAAAATTAGTAAATTCAGTACTAAAGTACTGTCGCAAATTGCCGAAGCTCTCACACTTAACAAGTAGCTCGATAAAATGTTAAAGGATTGAAATCTGAACTCACCTTTGCCAGACTCGACACGTTGAATTGTTGATGCGTTTATCACTATTGTGCCTTCTGCGATCCTCAAAGAGGTCCTTGATTGCAGTCACACCCAACACAAACATCACAGGTAGCATCGCAATCTCTTTGCCGAATGCATTGATTAACGGAATCCAGTTTAAAAGTACGATTGATATAAAGTACAAATTAGCAAATCGATGAAACTGCTCGAACAGATTTTTTGGAAGAAAGGACAGGATAGTGTATTTAGTAGTTCTAATGTGATTGTTGGGATAGGCGCTATTTGGTTCCTGCTCATCTCCAGTATCAGTTAGTGGCTCTGCGTGATTGGGGACGACGATTCTAACCTTTGGATTATCAGTTTCCGCCGGTCGTTTCCAAAACATAATTTTATTTTTTATGGGAGTTTTGTGTTGTCTAAGCGTGTAGATTGATTCGGATCTTGAAGCCTGTCTTGAGTGGCCCCTCCAATGGCTTTCCTTCGGAACCGTTATCGAATTCAGTCTTTCACGCTCCTTGTAGCCAGGAGGTAAAATAAAGTCTGTTTTTGAAGGAGCCCTACTGTGAGTCTTTAACCCTTGAGGGCCATCTTCTACAATCTGACCATGAGAAGCGGCACGAGTATGACCCTTTTTCAGCACTGATGATTTCGTACCAGTAACGTCCATTCCAGAGGCACCCATATCAATACCTCGGTTGGGTTGTATCACACCTCCATGACTAGCACTTCGGATATGGCCTTTCAGAGCAGATTTACGCGGCAGTTTCCCTTGTCCTCCAACAACTCCAATTACGCTCCCACTAGCTCCAGCCGTAGAAGTACTAGGACCACTTGGGTGTGCATACGACACAGGGAACTTGACAGTTCCTCCTGATCCACGGTTTGAACTCTGATCTAGATTTGTACCACTATTATAAATATTAGAGAGACTCGATGCAGCAGTCGACGGATTTTGGTTTGTTTGAAGTGGACCCTGGCTATGCAACCTGTGCCTTTCTCCTTCGCTTCCAAAAGCTGAAGTTCCTAAGCCCAGAGAAGACGTTTTCAGTAAAGGAGGCTTCCGGTGTTTCATAGAGGAAGGCACTTCCACATTCGAAGAGACTGGCTGGCCTGATTGAACACTCTCCTTCGCCATGCCAGTCCCACCGACGGGCATTCTCTCGGGCCCACCGAAACTCATGGGGGCTGTAGACTTTCCAGCTGTCAATACTGTTCTTGTTGACAGTGGCTGCTCTGACTCGGCTTCTGACACAAGAGGGTCGGGAACGGGAAACACATACGTCGTCGCACGCTGCTCTACTGAGTGATCCTTCGATGACATCCTCAATACTCATCTGCAAAATATAAAAAAGTGAAATAACTATTAACATTTAAATGGGAAATCAGCAAAAAAAACAGCACAACTATTTCAGTGATGTACATACACACTAGGATGTTGGTGAAGAGTTATGCCTTATGACTTAAACATTAGTGGTGCAAATTACCAAACCTCAATACATCCGATTAGATTAGATTATTTACTCGGCTGACTGAAGTGCTTTAACCGTACACGCTATCTCACAACTCATCACCTTCAACAAATTACAATTACGACCACAAATGCAAAATTGCTCTCTAAAGTCATATCTTTCTACCCCTCACTTCATCACAGCTAATCCTTCCCTCACGGGTGATCCATCCTACTTTTATATCACACCCCAAACACAACAGAAGTACATAGTAGAATCGAATCCACAATTCAAAATCATTCTAGATTGTTTTCAACGTTTCTAGAAGTCATAAGCAATTTATTTGTATAAGTAATTAATTAACTCTCTCTCAAACGTAGATCATTTTAAATTCAATTATCTGATGCTCCATGAAAAATACCGTATACACCTTGTTAAAATGTACTATTAAACCCTAAAATCATGTTTGCATAATGCAATTTAGAAGTGTTACAATACAGTCAAGCCAATAAAATGACACAAGGGCAGACCGATACCCTCATTTCCATACGTCCATGCAACTGCTGCAAGTTTAAAATAACCTGACATCTGATGTCCCTCAAATATCCGAACACTTCAGAGTTTGAATGAATAATTTCCAGTCTGTAAAGCATATCATTCAGCACATTGTGAAACCCCGTTACTTTCTGGGCTTCGATTACATACTAAAAATCCATATTCTAGATGCACAAATGTTCTAAAATCCTAATCTTCATGTACAAATTTGATGTCGATGTCAATAATCTGATACCCTCAAAAGAGGACGAAATTATATTCCACACAGAAATACAGAATGTATCCAACTTATGCAAATCGAACCTCCCATCCATGAGTAATGAGTTACAGCCGTAAGTTCAATGTAGAACATTACATCACTTCTCAAATTAACATTACACATTAGTCATCTATAATCATCTACAAAAACTCATAGGTCATTAAAGTTCACGAGTTCCAGCAGCAGACAAACCGTCCTAAGTTAAAATCTGGTAAATGCTTCAAGATCCCTATTGCCTATTTTTGTAGCTGTTGGTTGACAACACAACAGTGTAGTAATATAATTATGCTGATTCATAAAACCTCCGGTTTCCGGGAGTCACACTATGAATAAATAATGAAAACATGATAATGTTTACGCAGTAATATCATACTCGGATACTCGTACGTCATGCATTACATTTACTTAATTTCACTTAAATAATAAAATAAAAAATCAAATTCATGACAAACAAATTCTTCCTGTCGTCTATTCCTTTACCGACTCTTTTACAATTACGATTACCACTAAATTCTTCTCCTCTCAAGGTACCAGCAATTGGTGATTCTGGAGATACATATTTATTTGGTCTAGGAGAAGGTCGTTAATTCAAAAAAACAACTAAATCAACATACTTCTGAATCATTCTGATTCTTACACCGATTAGATGGTACGTTTAACCCGAACTAAGATTTCCAGATTATTTTTTGTTGCTTTCCGTCGTTTATGTCGTCGTCGTTTCCGTCGTTTTACACAGTTAATCCTATTCCAAAATTCAAATACAACGTGTTTATTATTTTACCAAGTCAATTCAAATACTTATGCAGTTAGCAAACTACTGGTAAAGTGGTGAACCATCTTCGGTTGGCTTAATATCTGAAACTCTTCACTACTTTGCACTATCTGTACTACCAAACTCTGAACTCCCAATAGGTAAGTTACAATAGTAAACAATGAGAAGTACTTCCATACATCGCACCAAATAAAACAAAATAAAATTAACTAGGACAAACAAATTTAACTACAACTTATATTTCTGGAACACTAATCCATATTACAGTATTACACAACAGTCTATGTTACAAAGATTCATACAAAGCTATATAAGGGTTCGGCATTTCTTAGAAGTTTCTTGCCGTTAAAGAACAACTGGTCTTTTGACACATGAAATGGAAGCCATTGGTTTTAGAAATTTGAGTCCGATCATGCTTAAATAAACATCTACAAGAGCTAACTGCTACAAATAAGTTTCCAGCATTTCAAATTTCTATATTCACAACTTGTCCAAGAAGTCGAATAGGCGGAATGCCAACATTAATACAACAAGGATTTTACTTATGAAAACGAGACTCTTCAACAAAACAAGGAACGGGAGATGAAATAAGAAACTACATTGCAATACAATCCTATTTGAGACCTTTTCGCCGTGCCAAACAATCAGACAACATTCAGCAAAACCAAAACCTGTCAACTGGCTTTTGACTTTAAATAAGACGTCCAACCCGCAGGGAACCCTTTGTTCGCTGTTAATTTGACTGCACTGTACTAATGCCACAAAATGAAGGACTGCCAAACGAATTTTATGGGGTTTAGGTTAGGTTATCGGCTTGATGCTCTGATTAGGTTGGGAAAACATAAAGGCTGGAAACGGCGAAAAAATCAGAACAAACTAGCAATACAATACATATCGCTGATGATAGAATAAGGTTACATTTTGAAAACATAATAAATAATATAATCTCCAACAGAACGGACGGAATGGTTGGAATAAAAACAATATTATGTAAAAGTTATATAGGTATTTATGATCCTTACTTTAAAATCATTGTTCTCCCGACCACTCTAACAAAACTCATATAGATTAGCATGTGTTTAAATAGAAACGGCTTTTCATGATTTTTTAATCGTTTTTGTTTAAACAATTTAGTTTGATCGGTTTTGAGGAAACATTCCAAAGATTCAGATATCTGTTTATTTCCTTTCGTCAAAATTGACAGTTTTTTTATCATTCACAAATATTCGACAGTTAACTCTGAAGCATCTACTACACTCCCTCAATAATTATCACAGTCCACTTCAATATTAACTCAACCATTCAAAAATTAACAATTCCAATCTCAGCAGAAGTCATCGCATCGTTGGTCCGAAGCTTTTATATCTGAATCTGTCAGAGAATGGCCAGTACATATATGTGGTCATGACAGAAGATCCTAAAAAACGAGATTGCATGTACGTAACTCTGTTAAAGCTACTTCAATTAAGAATCAATCGCTAAATCTGTAACTTAATTCTAATTTTATCTGGTGACAAGCAACCGAGTAGTGGTTCCTAATTTTAATGTTCCACTGAATAAACTTCTACATTTTGTAAATGCATATTTCAAAATAGTTCTCCCACCCCATCCACCAAGGATTATGGAATTATAATTCAACCGCTAATGATTTACAAGCGCTTACTTTCAGACGTCGAAAACATGGACACTGTAACTGTACGATGCATGCCAAGTATTTCCAAGATGAAGTTTGGGAAAACGATAGGTACATACGTTGATTTATAATTCAATACACTTTAAAAAACAAAACTACTGAATTAAAAACGGATATTAATATGTGCTAAAAGGAGATTGATAAACTATTAATACACGACAACATGACCCTCGGCCAATGTAGCTGTTGCTGTCATTCAGCCTAAAAGAACTTAACACAAAAACATTAAAAACCTTGAAGGTTGCCCATTATGTTTTGATGATAGAGCTCACAATGCATTAATAGACGATAACTTTAAATTACAGTTTGGGACCTAGTGCCTTACAGTCATATCGCCACATTTAATGCAGATTCATATTCACAATGTAATACTACTTATTTATGTCAGCATCACATCAGCATTAGAAGACATTAATCACTTTTATAGACCTGCCTACTGCCTACTTCGTCCTTTTTCAGTCATTTTCAGGAAGCTGAATTTGTACGCTAATTGTTTAAATGCATTGCAGATTTTACGTTCACATCCTATATAATTAATTGAAATCAATTTCCTTTAACTTAAATCGAGTAATCTGCTTTTAGCATAAATTAACGATAAACTAAGAGTAAACGTTAGAAATTTTCAGACACTTCAGACGGAGAACTTAACGGCAAAAATATTCTTACAAACCTATCGGAGTTTTCTTTGCTCCATTTTAGAGTTTGTAAAACTTCTCGATGGAGTATTGGTTTTGAAAGTGTCCCTCAATCCAATTGGCAAATGTTTATGTAGTTGGTAACCTTCCAAAACATCCATTCTAAAATCGGAACGGATTGACATTCCACCTATTAACCTCTATAGTAACAATGGCAAAGGCCAGGTCGGTAAAGAAAGATGACACAAAGCACGGCCCAACCGCTCGAGAGGGTCGAAAATTAATCCACCCAACTTGCCTAAAAATCTTAGAAAGTGTTTACATTCACTTCCCTCCTGCTTATTGACACAAACAGACAACAGCTTCCCAATTCGCAAAATGCTTCGAGTTTGGATAACCTTGCTTATTTACAATGGTCACTCTTATACAATGGTTAAAAGTTGAAATAGTTTATGTACCACTGACATGCTAAGAGCTATTTGCCTGTCCTGAAATCCTTTCTTCGATTAATTTTCGATTACCATGTACGCCAAACGAATGGAAGTAATTTAAGCTCATTCTTTATTGCCTACTCTGACAACTGAATACAGACTGATGCTGATCCTATGGAACTTACATAAAGTAGAAGTACCTACGGCATTATTTTCAGTACTAAGTATCCAATAATCGAATAGGAGCACTCATAGCTAGTTACTAAATGAAATTTTCCCTACTTTAACAGAATAAAGTTGGCATGTTTTTTTAGCTTTCCAACCATATTTTCCAGCACACGGTTTTCCGGCACATTGGTGATTGGTATCAACATCAACATCAACATCAACTGAAAGCTTTTTAAAAGCATACAAACTGGAGAAGAGTTGGATGGTCATTCTTCGTCAACAACACTAACGCTCTTCTCACGCAATCTTTGGCGTCCTTAAATGACGGGACAGAGCCCATATGCCCACATGTCCATTTCACCCATGGCTCAACTTTCCCATAAGTAGAGCATATTTGCATATATTAGGTCTTCAGCTAATAGTTAATTAAATTCTTCTAACTTTCAACCCATGCTAAGGCCCTTGTATGGCAAGTATAATTGATCGAAGCATAAAAGCATTACCTAACCTGATTCCTTACTTTACGAATGAATAACATTATGTACCGGGGTTGGACAAGACCCTTTAAATATTTATGCACCTTAGCTATGCAGGTTGAGTGGCACCTCATACGTGTTGAAAGGTCACGTGGTGTAACTGACATATATGGTATTTCCATACCTTAGTAGTCATTAAATAATAATATAATTACCTTTTCGCAATAAAGAATCGGAAGAAATGGACACTTCTTCACTTCACATTTTGGAAAATAGGAATATACAGAATATCCTGTTAGTTGACGGACGCGTCTATTGACACAAACGCAGACCCTTGATCAACACAATTCTAGTCCAAAACGAATTGTGAATTGGTCAGCACTTCCACCCAAACAGTAAGATTTTAAGACGTCGGATGATGAAAGCAAATTCTCCAAGGCCAGTCCTCTGTACTTTTTGCACTTCAATCTTTTTTCCCAGGAGTTAAAAATAATATTTCATAGAGTCATTATAAACTTCAAGCACAAAATCCACAGAGAAACTAAATAAAACTATAAAACGATAAAATTAAATTCTGAATGTTGTTCTTGTTTTCATAAGTTCGAAATTGACCGTTGGTTGATATCTAAATTAAAAAGACACGACTAAACAACAAAACTTCGCTAAAGTATCATCACCAGTTGTTTTTGTGCTTTGTCCCTGAGGAGAACAAGTATGTAGCTTAACTGAGTTGTCAATCGTTGTATAGCTACACTTTATTCTAAATTGTTCTGCAGGGTTCTTCCGTCACCGATTTCTTTCCACTATCAACTATTTCCAATTCGGTTCTGCAATTCCAAGTACGTATGTCCTGGATGGTGGAAGACGTAGAATAATTCATAACTGGGCTTCCATTTCCAAGTTATTCCACCCGCTGTCCGAAATCTACTGACCACAAACCGACGACGACGACAGTAATATCAGAATGACCACCATACAGGATGACACCACTTCCTATATATATAATCCTTTCCTTGATCCTCTCCTCTCGATCCTCGACAGAAGTTTAATCGTTCTTACTTCCGTTGCCGTTGTTGCTTTATCTGTCCAGGTCTTTGAAAACTGCAATACCAGAAAAAATACAGTTTTAAATTGTGAATTGAGGGCAAACTTCCAAACTTCCAAACTCCTGCTTGGAAATTGGAAAGGGAGGAGTGGACGAGGATTGTAATTGGGAATATTGATAAAATATAAAAATATGGGAAACAATGGCAAAGTAGGTCTCTTTACATCTCCTCACAAGGAGACAGCTGTTCAGAATTCAGAGTCTACCTACATTACATTCTACATCTTTTACACTTACTGTTCCTCCTTTGCCGTGTCCGTGTGAATTGGTTGGAGAAAGAAAAACCTCTCACTGACTGCACTCCCTCTCCGTTACTTTGTACATTAAAGTTAAACTATGTAACTTCATATATAACTTGATTCATGTAAGAATAACAATATACAACAAACAAGCACACCTACTACTCCTGCTGCATATGTCAACTTCATATCCATCCTTAAAATGTGAAATGAGCTAATAGGAAAAGGAATTATGACATCATGGCTAAATGGCCATCAGCCCTCCCAGCCTATAATAATATCACTGCCATGACATTACGTGGCTAGACAGTTCACAAATTAATGATATACAAAGGATTTGACCAAATATCATCCTACTCCACCGACGATACGGCTATTAAAATGATTTCCCTGTTCTTAAGTTAGTAAACCCGTGGGGGTTTAACATTTTAAACGATATCCGATACTCAAGTCCAGTAGGTAGTCGTCAATTTAACAACAAACTGTTGAGTTATTCATTCACTAGCACCCATTACACATTATATAATTATATTATTGACAACTTTGAAATAGTTTGATACTAGTACAAAGTAACACAACCTACAAAGTAAATGTTGGAATGAAGTTGATTAATATTTAAAGACTAAAGAGAAGAGACTACGCTACCACCACCACTGAGCATTTAACACAGACACAACACGAACTTCCTATCAGTTCAGGATGATGATGATATGGATGGATATGACTCTAATTCTCTAATTGAACTAAATGATGGAAGGGGAAAAGAAGAGCCCAAGAGGGTTGTAAAGTTTCAATTCTCTAAAGGTTAATCTCTATCGTCGAAGACTTAATAATTTACAATTCAAAAACCTTACCTTGATTAGAACTTCAAGGAATCATCCAAGACAAGCAAACTACAGACTTTTAGACGGTTCGTGTAGGGGGGTAGGAAATTGTGTATCTGTTTGTGGGTAGTGTCAACGTAATTGTCGGAAAGGTTTTGGATTGGGATGAGAATTGAGTTCAGGTTGCTGATTGTGAATTGATGAGGAATCTCCAGGTTGCTTTGAATGTCTTGTGAATTCTTTGTTTTAATCTCTGCCTTTTGTACATGAGTAAATAAGAGGAAGAATAATGCAAAGTTGAGAATGAAGTCTACAATCGCAACGTTCACTTTGAACTTTCAATAAATAATCAATAATTGATCAGATGAATTAAAGAGGAGAGATCAGCATCAGCAGCTCTCGACTCTCGACTACAGAGAGACTCACCTCTTTCACCTTCCTTCGCGTTCACCGTTCATCAAAAAAACCACCACCACCGTCGTCCACCACCCTTACAAAACCAAGTCAACTCAACATGCACTTTTTTACACTTTCCGTTCGCACTCTGCCGTCGGTCTTCTTTAGTTTCCTAATGTCTACAAAGTACCAGCTGAGCTGACCTTCGCATAGCCTAGGTCACCAGTTCACCAGGGTATGCAACGGTGAAACAAGTTGACAAAGAGTGACGATGATTCTAAGCAAGTTCTCATCGTCGATGAGAACTTGCTTAGAAACTTTAGATAGTAACTTGCCAGAGGGATGGCAATTTGCAAATTACTTTCATGAAAGCCGAAAGCGTCCTCCACCTCTGACATTCCCCCCCCCCCTGACACGAATGGATGAATATGACTTTTAGTAGATACGTATATGGTGACATGCATTTGTTCCTTTTAACTAGTAGATTACAAATTCAGTTTTTTTCAAAATTATTTTTGATTTATTTTTATTTGTATGATAAACGTACAGATACAAACGTACATCTTATTGTAAGTAACTAATTATAAGTCTATAAATAGATTAACTATCCGAATCTTGTGTACTTTAAAGAAAAACCCTGTTTTTAGACAATGAATTTCATAACTAGGCATTTTGAAAATGTTTTGATCATTATTCTCAATTTCAGCTCAAATTGAATTGAGAAACTAATAATTGTGGATTATAGTATACTAAATTCGCCCATGGCACATCCCTATAATTCATATATACAACAATTCATTGTATCGTAAGTTTTTACATTAATCTAAATACTCAACACAATAACGAGCGTTGGAAATAAATAAATATAGGCACAGGTTAATATACCATATCTCATCAACAATTCACTAACTATAAATATATTCTGTTTACAGCTTATATAGTTAACAGCCAACAGGGTGTACCTACACAAATTACGAAGGACTTCTTACATTTTTTCTTTTTCCGGTGACACATTTTTTTAAATTATGACACAGTTCATTTAGATCTAAATGCCATCATTGTTTTTTTTCTCTGACGGACGGATGTACGGATAATCCCTGACTGAACTACTATTAAAGCACGTTAAGTGTAAATTATTATCTCTACCCCCGAACATTAAAAATTCGTTATACGTGCAGGGCACCGAAAAAATTCGAAACCCCATTTTCAGACATATGTCCGGGATCTCAGAATTCCCATCTGTTAGACGATTTAGTGTGAACGTATCTCGATTGATTGATTTCGTTAGGCAATAGCATTCTATTTCTTTATCAAGTACCTTACGGGTACATATCACCGTCGATGGAATGTCTGGGTTTCCAGACTTTATTTCGCTGACTTTCTTTCCTTCTTGATTTATGCACACGACTTTACCCGTTCTGGAAGTCACGAGTATTTCAAGCTTATCCATATAATCGCATAAATGGATCTGCGGCATGAGTGGTGGCTGCGGGCCCCAAACTTCCTTCTCTTTGTACCTCCACAACTAAATTGAAAAAAAAATATGTGAATAATTTTTTTGGAACCGAATAAATCTACGAACAATGGGTATACACTGAAGTTGCCAAGAAATTTTAAGAACTTACAACTTCTCCGGATCTGACGCTCCTTCCTTCGGCCCCATCCACCGTTGCAACAATAACTTGGACTTTCCCATGAACACAGGCTATCAATGGGCCGGATATAGCATCAATGGTATATCCACCATCTGGCCACTGTAAGGTTCCATCATTACCGTTAAGGGCCATTAATCCAGATCGCATTGTCGTCAGGAATAACAATCCCCGACTGCACACTGGAGCAGACGTAGCCGAAATTCCACCTAGAACTGCGGTTTTCCATAACAATGTCAGATCCTACGAAAATAGGAAAACTCCATTTATATTTCAAGACTAAGTAATGAGGCAACTATACTTGTTTCTTTTACATTGTATACAAAAAAACGACTACAGAATACTTTTTTGCAATCATAATTTTAAGCCTCTTGCATATAAGTATGTTCTGATGATTCCATATATTCATGACATTCTTTAGTTTGCTGTATCCTTCTCCGTCGTCTGTACCTGTGCGCAAATATTGTGAAAATATGTAACACTAGAAGCCGGTCAAACTTACTTTTGATTTCAGGCAGTAGATAGTATTCTGGTCATCAACTACTGTTACATATCCCATCTTGCTGTCTACAGCTGGCTTGGATCTCACGACTCCTAAGCAGGCAAAACTACTACAAACGGTACCGTTGACGACCGACAACTTGTAAAGTGAATGGTCATGGCAGCCTAAAAATGGAATCGTTTTATGTTAATTCATCAAATGGGTGTGATTAGCCACTACATCAATTTAAGCATATTGAACTTTCGTGTTGTTACCGATATAAACAAACGACGCTTCGTCGTTGAATTCTGCAGCAGCTTCCACTCTACCCGGCAATACTGTCGTCCAAAGCACACCTCCCGAGCCAGAACTAGCTTCTCTATCTCGTGTCTCAACCACAAGTCGAAGTTCCATCAGATCTATTGCCACTACATGGCCAGAGTGTGAGGCAGCTATAACAACTCCTGCGAATTGGCCTGTGGTAGAATAAAATTCAAATGTAAATTACATCAATTACAACTCTGAAGACATGATAACAGTACTTTACGTATTTGGTAACCTTTCACAGCAAAGGACGGATTCGCATCTACACACATCATTACATCAACATCGAATTTCGCTAAACTTCGAGGCAGACCATTATTTATAACATCTCGGCAGGAAATCCCAGCATTTTCAGACGAGATTGAATGGAATGTTTTCGGGCCACGATAATTATTATAGTCTTTGCAGTTTTCCTTCAAAGACTGACCAGATAAAACGCCCATGCTCTTGCAACTAGTTGATGCTCCTACAATAGTTTCAGAACTAACTAATCCAACAGTGGCAGTAAGTGGCTGCTTGTCGATAGCGTCCTTAATGAATCGGCAACAACTACCGAACGTAGAAACGAACAGCTTTTTGAAGAGCATCGACTCCATTTCATTCTGCAGCGTAGTACCAGCCAGGTTTAGGACCATGCAGGACGTTTCCACAAACCATGCTGCTGCCAAGGAGTCTCCTCCTGCAGCGAAGAAATTTTCTCTGAGTAAAGTAGATTCCGTAATTACAGAGTTGTCGTGTCTATTATTTCGTGTAGCACGGAGCCATATCGGAATAAGAGTACGAATAATTGTTCCCTCTTCCAACGAGAAAACTCCAGGAGCTGAGAGCGTATGGTCTTCTATGGAATTTAAAATCCATTTGATGTCGATTTTTCCATTACTGTTGACTGGTATCGAGTGGACTCCGATGATGCAGTCTGGATAAAATTGAGGAGGTATATCCAGGAACAGTCCAGGTATGAACTTTGCCCGCACATTTCTCCCAAGTCCCAGCAGTGTTGAGCTGGCTTCTCTCATCACTACTAATAAGTAGACCTTATTCTCCCACGCAACACACTCCTTCAAAAAAAATTGGACGATATGTACAAATTGCTTTCAAACCTAAAAACTGTAACCTGTAACAGACTAAAATCGAGCTTGGGTCCAAGATAAAAAAATGTGAATAGAATTATGACCGAATCAACGCCCTTTTAGATTTTGTTCTTTGGTCTTCCTTGGAACCAAAATAGGAAAATATGTACAAATCACTTTAAAACTCTCAAAACTGTATCCTGCAACAGACTATAATTGAGGTATGTGAAGATAATTGTGACGAATCAAAGCCCTTTTAGCTTTTGTTCCTTGGTAAGCTAAAAGGACCTTGGACCGAGTAAAATCAAAAGTCCTGCTTCAAAAAGGAGGCGTTTCCATTTACCATTCATTTATGTTTCCCTAATTCGAATATGTTTAAAAAATAACTAATAAATTAACTCACTGCTGTTTGGACCTGAAGCGATTTCATAGCCATCTCTTCGATGGTTACAAGACCCAGTTTCATTCCATTTTTCTTCACGATACGATCTATCCTGCCTAGATAGCACAATTCTGAATCACGTGGACCGATATTGAATTTGTATCCATAGTCTCCAGTCCTGATTATGTACTTCACTCCTGGTGGAAAATTCCTAGAGGAAGTTCTAGGAAATGCAGCTTGAATCTTTCGGTTCGATATTATATTTCCACTGTTATCAACTACTGTACAAGTTCTTGTAGAAGAGCCTGTTAGTGTTAAAAAAAATATATTCATATCAAAATCAACCTCGCATACAAGCAAAGCTAGCATTTCAAAGTGATAAAGAATCAATCTCTAAATCTTACCGATTAATATCTCACTGAATTGAGACTCCTCATCCAACATGAGACTATCCAAACTTATTTGCGACTCCGCCATACAGCTCCCAATAAATACGGGAAAACTATCATCGTACGGATTCACACGTGCAAAAGAGGCCCAGCAGGAATGTTCCGTTACGCCATAAAGGTTAAGCAGGCTTTCCAATTTCTTAAACATACTTCGGTCTATTAAAAGTCGCAGCTCTTCTTTCAAAAGACATCGCTCTCCTCCTAAAGCCAATCGCTTGAGAGTAGTTTTCGAGGAATCAAAGAATCCGACAGCTTTCAAATCTGCGCCAACTCTCCGTAAAAGCGAAGGTGTGATTTGTAGGACGGTAGTTTTGTGTCTTAGAAGGGTACGTCCGAGACGTACTCCATCTAACTTCACCTCGTCGGGCACATATAGTATAGTGCCTAAAAGACAACAGAAAATCATATTTTAGGGATTAAACGAATAGTTAATAATTTGTTTTATCTGCTCATATACCTCCGCAACCTAGTGCTCCAAATAATTCTATGACCGATGGATCAAAAGTACTAGGAGAACAGCCAAAAATGACATCTTGCGAGCCTAAATTCCACACATTCCTGATGAAAGTTCTGACATTTGGGACGATACACGCATGAGGAACCATGACCAGTTTCTCAGCGCCCGTTGAACCAGAGGTTGAAATAGCATAAGCATATTCGAAGGGTACCGGTGCTTCTATTTGATGGCTTTTGGTATTCGGCTGAGGTTTAGAAAATTGAACTAAACGTAGAATTACAGACTCGCCTCGAAATATTACCTCGATGTACTCTTGATTTTCAGAATTCTTGAGCACCCACTCCGAATACTGCATAAATTCTTGGTCTAGAAATATAGCAAACTCCGCTCCTAGAATTTTTCGGGAGAATTCCAAGTTGGTCACAACATTTTTCTCTCCGACGTTATAAACCCCACAGCCTGCTCTCATAACTCTGTTATATAAAATTATAACATTAGATTTAGCCTATATAAACCTCAACATGCTCAAACAACGATTAAACTTTATTAAACCCAAAACATACATACCCGAGTTGGATGGAGGGAAATATGCGGTTGAGGGGGCAAGATACTAATACGAAACCAGAAGTAATATATTGTCGGAGTTTTCGTTCTACTGCTTTAGCAGCACAATCGACTTCGTCGTAAGTGGCAATTTGAACATTTCCTTTATCATCGTCAATTATTATCGCGATGTCATTAAACATCGAACATCTGGGTGGGTTAAACAAATCATGCAAGCAGGTCTGATCAGGTGGCATCCTCTTGTTCCAGTCGTCTGCAAACTCTCGAAGGGTGATAGCCTTCTCTAAAGGAACATGGGATCGGGATGGATTTCGAAGAATGGGCTCCATTATTAGTACAGCTGCAATGCAATAAACAGTTTCAAACCTTATTATATTATTTCATAATTACTGGTTGAACTTTTTATAATTATTTGTAACTTTTATTTTATTCACAAATGATGTGGATTGTTTATGAAACCAATGTGAATCTCATATTATTATCATTCCAGCCGCTTAATAAATCGATTTAATAACAATATTTCTTCTGCAGCCTAACACAACTTAAACGTAGAGTCGTAGGCGGCGAGTCGTTAATGAAGCATTCTTTCAAAGTCTGGCCATTTCACATTTTGTGTACCTTCTTATGTCTAATCAATAGTACATAGTCGTAAACATTCATGAAAGAAAATAGTTCAAAACCCAATCCCACACATTATTTCAGGGCTGATGCTCAGAGTTTATGGGAGTTGTAATTAACTATGTAAGATTATACATTATATATATAAGAGTGTAAATTTTGATATTATTTACGAATCCGCTCACAGCGTAGTTTTTAATGAAATACCATGATCTTGGCCCCACCCCCCCAGAAACTTCTCCACAGTACACAATACACATGGAGGACAAAATCATGGATTTTCATTTTAAAAAAGAGGGTGCGAAGGGATTTTTTATACGGGCTCCTACCGTCCTACCCTACCTAGATTTATTATATCGACTCCGTCTCATCTTATCATATATGACGATGAATTATTTAGGAACTGATTTATATGAATACTGAACAACCAACTAGCTAATTGTTTACTGTGTACTACTTTCCTCTTTTATCGACTTCTGACACATGACATGACCTTTATATATTGTATGCTTAAGTTAAGTAAGTATCAAGTATTCTCCATCGTCAGACTCACCCCCTCGACTTTGTGTCAGCTCAGACTCAGAATCCCTCTGCCTTCTGGAGCGCTTGAAATTCAAACGATGCACGATAAAAGATTCCAGAGATGATAAGGTTTCCTCGAAACTTTAGATAAACTCTACTCCACTAATTATGAAATAATTGGCTTGAAAACTAGTCTTTTTCAACTTTAAACTCTACTTGAAAATACTTTGTACTTATTACAAATGGCAGCCGGCAAGGCATGGCACAAGCAAGACTTTCCTTCTCGATCAGTTCTCACTGGCATATGGCAGTACAATGAACAAGCGACGATGAAATTTGGATGATTCGGCTTGGGATTGTGGGACGACGTAGTAAATTCACAAGAGCACAGGCACTTCCATATTTCCCAAGTCTCTCAACTCAAAAGCCTCACGTAGTAAAACGAGCGTGGCAGTGTGGCAGTGAAATGAAACATGGTCGCGGTTCAGGCCTACCCACAGAGGACCTACCTCTACGCTAGTCTACAGGTTAGGCTACTAATACGTGACTATGTTGTCTCCTTGTCGAAATAAATGTGTCAATTAGTATGCTGACGGATCGGAAGTACTATGTTGTCAGTTGTAGGAAGTAACAAGGCGGATTGCACGTAGGTATATGCAGTGCTCTAGTCTCAAACGAATCCTTCACCCACATCCAGCTCCATCCAACAGATAGCTTCAATCCACAATCGACAAGACAAGGAAGACAGGAAGGGGGTAAACAACATGACCCTGACCAACGAAATACAAGAAGGTCTGCTGCCTAGTCCAACGTCATGTGACCTTGACCTTTCTAGCCCTACGAAGGAGTACATGGAAACTTTAAACTTTTCTCCTTCTATCTTGGTAGCCCCCAGTTTCCAACCACAAGACAACGAAGAAGAAGAGGTCCAAGTTCTTGCTTTTGAAGGTCCAAGACGGATGCCGTGGGCTAAACAACCTGACTTACCTGACCGTGATCAACTATACACACGAAGGTCTGTCTAGTCCAACGTCATGTGACCTTGACCTCTCCAGCCCTACGAAGGAGTACCTTGAAACTTGAAACTTTTCTCCTTCTATCTTGGTAGCCCCCAGTTTCCAACCAGAAGACAAGGTAGAAGAAGAGGTCCAAGTTATTGCTTTTGAAGGTACAAACAAATGCCGTATCTAATGATCCGGAGTTGAAAGGGCAAGAAGACTCTGAACAAGAGGAGTTTGAAACTCAACCAAGCGTTTGAATACAGCAGATACAAATCCTGTCTCCCTCTCGACTCTCATCTTTGATTTGTTTTTTTGTTTATTTACCTATATCCTCTTTGATATGAAAACATTTCTTCTAATATTCTGTATTCCATAAATATTGATATACGTACATATTATAATGACATTATCGCAGTACCCTGTAGGTGTTAAATAGTTTAGTTGACTTTGACTTCTTGCCTTTGTGCTTTGACAAAAGTTGTGTTCTTGTGTGTGAACTGGTGCAGTGTAAGTCTGTGTTACGGAATTATCAGCTTACCCCAGTCCTACACGTGGGAAGTTGTGGTTGAATTCATCCGGAATTTTGTTCGTCCTTCCTGGAATTGTAAATTAAGAACTGAATTTCCGTTTCCAAAAGGTGAGTGAAATTTCGATACTTTCAATCGGACGAAGTAGACTGAATTAATGGTCGTACAGATCAGTTAAAAAGGATCTTGATGACATATTGTTTAACCTAAACTGAGCAAGATTACCTTTGTAAAATAGTGAGGAACTGGAGAGGAAAATCAGTAGGTGAGGATGTCGGCGAATGTGAGAAGTCTGTTCCCTTTGGGGAGGTTCAGTGTGGTCAAGAACAGCTATCAGAGGAAGATGGTCGCAAAGCTGCCCAAGCCTTACCAAAAGTTTTATGCCGAATGGATGAACAGTGAAGAAAAGGAAACTCCGGTCCACTGGATTCCTAGGAAGGAAAAATGGGAACGAAATCCTGAAACTGGAGAAGTGTTAGTAAACAGTTGTCTATTTTGTATTTAAAACTAGACATTGTTAATGGAAGTATGTGCGATGTGTATGAGATATAACTTTGTATTCGTAATCCAGTCCGGTTCCCCACAGGAGCAACTCGGCGTGTACGATGATGGTATGGTTGGTGGTTATCTACTAACTAATCCATAACTAATTGATTAATTAGGAAAAGAATTCAGAACGAGCCCATACCGGTGATGTACCCCAACGAGATGCATGAAGGAATCTGGGGAGGTGAAGGGGTAGTCGAAGGATTGGTGAAGAAAGCTAAATATCGAAGTCCTGTTCCAAGATTTTGGGTGCCTGACTTAAAGAAAACGGTGATTTACAGCGAAATATTGGATAAGTACCTCTCCGTTGTTGTTACACCAAGGGCACTTCAACTTATTGATGAACATCACGGTCTAGACAGCTATCTTCTCAAGGTATTACAATTACATTGTAGGAAATGAGAATGGGGTATGGATGGAATATGTTAGCAATCATGAGTAACCCTTTTTTAAATTATGTTTTGCAGACCCCGGCGTATGATCTCAAATCTTTACTTGCCTTAAAACTAAAGCGAAAGCTTTTATTGACCTTGATTGACAAAGATTTCTGCCTCAACAATCCCAAGAAACAGGCGGAACTATTAGCTAAGTATCAAGAGTTTGTTCCACCGGTAATAACAATTCAAGATTTTGATTTGTTTAAAGTTAATTTGCAATTCAGCTTACTGACTGACTCAATGTTTCGTTTGTGATGACTAGAGAGAAGAAGCGGAATGGTATGGCTACAGCATCGAAGAAGCACAAGCAAAGTTCAACTCTGTGGTCCAAGAGCAAAATAAGCCCGTTCCATTGAAACAACAACTGCGATTGAGAGTGATTGAGGAACTGAAAGAAGAGAAAAATACACCGAAGTTACCCGAGGAAGAACCTAAATCGTAAGTAAAATTCACTATGCATCCATTGTGACATATTCGCAAACATAATAATATTGGCTAATTTCCATTCTGATCGTTTTGTGTAGAAAATCTTGGACCGCCCGAATGAATCCATTCTCAAAGCCGTCGGCAGCCCCTTAAAGCCTGACTCAATTTTGTCTATTAGACTTGCAGCATTTGCTAATATTAAATATTAAATAAGACACTTCCTTCTAATCTTTAGTAACGAAGTTTAGATACTAGGCATTTTTGTAGTAGAATATGTTAAAGTGTGACCTTGAGTAAAGTGCATAATCTTTCATCTAAATCGTCACATTTAGTGTCAAACAGTTTCATTTATTTTCGGTTAAACGTATTATTGACTACAACATTTTGCGGCACAAATCATTTGATACTACTCTAATTGTAAGATGAATTTGATCTTGCAAAAAAGAAACATTTCTGAAGATTTCAAATTACTACGTGAAAGATAAATTGGGTTTAAAACTTCTTAGGAGACATTACAGTCGATCTGGCCATCCTTTGGCAAACAATTTAGCGTTAGTGCCACAGCTCGGACTAGATAAGTCATAGTACCATAACAGCCAGAAGGTGCACTGTCGTAAAAATGTTGACAAACATTTGCAGCACCTCCACAAACCAAACCTGTTGGAGTGGGTGTAACGATTCCACCGTCTTCCTTTTCTTTGGCACAGCATAACGTTGCATCTCCATTTACGGTTGCCTGCAAAAGTATTTTTTTGAAATATCTCCGATCATACTAAATGCTTTCCTATACAATTGTTCTTACCTGCTCTTGCAAGAAAATTCTGTTTGCAGTATGAACGAGCTGTTCAACTTGCAACGTTTCTCCCAAGTACGCAACTAGATTGTGTTCAACCACAAGCGTCAGTACCATTAAAGCTTCCACAACTAGTTGTCGATATTCAGGTTGAGGTATCGTATTTAAGACAGATTCTACTCTCAAAGCGAATTTCAGCTCACCAGAAGTCATCTAAAATGTTTCAATCTTACAACATTGAAATTCCATTCCAATTGATTTTCATTAGACTTTCTTTAGTCGCATACCTCTTGTGTTAGACTGTTTAACAAGGTTTTTCCGTTGATGGCAAGAGCTTGACACTTAAATGATTGAAGATTTGTTTAAATATTGCATAATACAGTACCTACATATAATATGAAGCAGGAGCCTGCAAAACTTGAGATCCATACCCTTTCTAGAACGGACCATACTCGTGGATAAAACCCTCGTGGCACACGATTTAAGGCTCCGTCAAGTCTTCTACGCCTTAGCCATTGTCCTTGTTGCTTTTCTACGTCTGCTTGCTCGGTATCGCGATCACGGTAGAAGAGGGTATCAATATTTCCCTATCATAACAATACACAAAAGACTTTCCAATTTCATATAGGTACTTGATGAGTACATTTCCGAAATATTACCTTGCTAACTTTAGTTGATTTAGTGCTGATCACCGAATGATGACTAAGATTGTAGCCGCTTTTCGAAGCTAAAGTTACGGGGAAAAAATATGCAGTTATAAGATGGGCAAAAAACATAAAAGCATCAGAAGATTCTAAAAATACACATACAAACGCTGACAGCAAACTCTTTTCCACTCATTATATGATACAGAAGATTCTTCATTTCAAATGGAGATAAATTCATCAGACAATCAGATGCGTCATCCCCGTTACACTTCAGCGTTCTAGCCAATTCGGAGGCCATTACCTGTGAATTACATATTTCTGTGTAAAATTATTATGCAAAGGAAATAGGTACATTTCGAATTCAATTTCATGGTTACGTACTTGAATAATGAGTCCGATTCTCAGCCTCAGCATTTCAAGAAACAATTGAGGCTCAGTACGAATGAACATGGCTAAATATACAAGAAGCTCTTGTGTGAGCATTGCAGTGCTTTCATCATCGCCGTAAACCTGATGGATAATCTGTCGTAGCTCTATTTCCGGAAGTGGACCAGTGATTGTCTTCTCCTGGTGAGGAGGCATTCCGACCGTTACTTGCTTCTGTCGTACTAGCAAATCAGTAACAGCTTTGGCCAAATCTTCGACGCGCTTTCCTAGCATTCCTTTAAACATTACGAGAAAACACGCAATAAAATAATTAAACTGATCTCAACGAAGAACTGTTATGTAGGTAGAAGTAGCCAATAATAAAGTAAAAATACCAGCTGAATGTCGAACTAAACCCCACAATTTCTGCTGACAAGCTTTGTCGTAAACTCCTTTCAGTAAATCTTTAACAGTGACTTCCACATTATTCTCATCGACACCTTCATACAAAAAACAAATTCGTCGAATATTAATCAGCTATGCAAATACTGCCTATTTACCAAAAAAGATTATCTTTATTAAAAGTACCAACCAGTGCTATACTCCAACCCATGGGATACGACCAAGTAGTGCAGTATGTCTCCTTGTTCTTCTAAGTTTTCTGTTTCCCGAAGCATTGCAAGTAACTCTTCAACTTCTGTGTTTTCAAACTGCGCATCGGACTGAGTTCTGTAAAATATAAGTAAAATAGAAATACTGTTTTTCCTCTTCTGCTTCCACCGTTTAATTGTCTTACCTAATTCTAGTTATTGCAGTCCAGGGAGGACGGGGCTTCTGGTCCTCCTGGTCCTCTGGAGACGGGCTGCGTAGAATCGTTTTGCCGTTACCACTGATCAATGGTTGACTTACGTTAATAGGAGGTGTAACACGCCTCTGCTCTTTCCAAGTTGGTGGCTCTTCGGTAAAATTGTCTGCAACATTAGGATACGAACATTAATGTGTTCTTGTAATCGTATCGCTTGTTTCCAAAAGCAATGAGCGATTCAGGTTATAATTTTCTGAAAGGTATACCCCGATAAATTGATCGTGTTCGCTTGATAGTTCCTTTGAGGGAAAATCGTCGACCCTGCTTTTGCTTGTGTCTACCTGTGGATCCAGGAAATTTGGATTTCGGTGCTGTAGGAACTTTGACTTTGAATGAAAAAGGTTTTTGCAATTGCTCCTCCAGATATTCTTGAATACTTGGATGAAGTTCTGGAAGCAGAATACACGCACACATGTAATAAGGCCTTATAGTTTAAAAGAGACACTCAGATTCCAGAGTGAAATGAATACTACATGTTTTTGCTGACTAAACTATGAAAAGATCTTTAATATTGACCAGCGATTTTTGTCTATTCTTTGATTCCCTCTGTCTCCAGTGGTCATTTAAAATTTGGAAACCTTTGAAACCTACACATATTGGTTACTAATTTGTATGCATAAAATATACAAGTATTTTAAAACAAACTTTCTGGGATTCCTTCTTCAACGCTGCCAAGAAAGCTGAGATTCGTTATACAAGAAGTGCTTAAGAAATCCTGGAGGAAGCCCAATGTCACCCTATAACACAACAAAATATCAAGCTTCATTTTCATAGTATAACTGGTAGAAGTAAAGGAATGAAATTAAACATACCTTGTGCCAACGGTGTAACCGCTTCTTAACTTTTTTATTGTAGTCACGATTGACAATGGTACCTTTCCATCCTCTGCAATAAATACCACACATCGTCAATGCCTTATGTCTTCATATTTGGACACGTTAAGTGACAACTGATTTTTTGATTTTTGCTTCAAATTGTATAAGCAACTCGAATCGAGTTGCTTATACAATTTCGATAGAATCAATTCCCACTTCTCGATTTACACACACATTTCTTGCACACTTTAGCCAACGTTTGGGTTAATATTGTTATACAGCATCATCGCTCGTATTTAAACCTTCACCCAATTCAAGTGCTGTATGAATAGTATGAAGCAACAGTCCGTAAATTATAAAAACGAAGCTGAAGGAAAGGAACAAACTACGTTTGCATAGGTCAACGTTGTTGATAGAGCGTTGAGGTTCAATGGTACATAATGACCAACATTGTTCCTACCATAGGATAATTTATACAAATGGTATTTAACAGATTAATAAATGACTAGTTTTACCTCGTAAAAGAGAAGAATGAAATACAATTACGACTGTTGGTCTGCCAATTAAGCCAACCCAAGTGTTAGTGAGAAAAGCTAAATCATTGACGAAATTGTGAGCCAAAACTTCGGAGTCAAACATCATGTAATTTTCTTCCAAGTCAAAACTCTAAATGTAAAATATATTATTTTAGTTTTCCAGTTAGTTAAATGAATTGTTAAACTAAACCCCACATTAGAACTGTGTATCACTAAAATAAATTTAAAAAAACTCTGACTTAAATGCCTAATGTATGAAAAAGAAGCATGCTACTAGATTGGGAACTGCTGCTTACAGAAACAAACTTTGACATGCAAACTAGTTCGGCATCATGCTTCAATCATTCAGATTACAAAATTATAACACAAAAACAAATGATTCCAACCTAGGTGCACGTGTCGAAAAGTAAAGACAACCAAAGGTCGGCCTAAAACATTTTGCCACGCAGATTTCAGAAAATTCAGCTCGTTTTTAAAGTTGTCGATCATAAGTTCATAGTCGGATGCGATGTAAAAGCGCTGCTGATCCATTAACTACATATCAGGTTCCAAAGATCAATTATAAGTGCTCAGTGTAAGAAAATTATAATCATACCAAATCAAATTAGGTAGGGATGAGTACAATATTTAAGCAACAAACGTCTTCCCAGGAGTCATATTCAAAATTAATCAAAATAGAAATTCACCTGAGGCGTGAACGCGAATATCTTGTCCTGAAGGGAGTACAATTTGCTGGTACATAAAATTCCTACGTCTCTTGAGTTTCTGCCCGACAGCTCCAGTTTTTTATTTCTTCCTGTTTAATTTAACAAATAGTAAAGAAAAAGTACAGTACTAAATACAAACAGTGTCAGTGCGATTTAGCAACTTTAAATATTTACAACTGGATCACGAACCTAAATACGCATAAAGATGGCTTAACACCCTGGCTGGCTGAACTTCTATTGGAGCTGCTTCAGCGATAGTTTGGACATGGATGTCGAAATGCTTCAGTTTCTCCTTTATTGCTTCATCTTCGGCGAGTATAACAACCTAGATCGGTCGCCGATATATTTTAAACATGCAAACTGTGAAAGGAAAGTATAAAAATCGTCAACTTACTTGAACAACAACATCCGGTTTCTTTTCTGAACACAGTCGTCGATTTAATGGATCCAGCTCTCCTGGAGCCAAAAACCCCTTGAAATACAACCGAGGATTGTAATTTTAATTAATTCTTGCAAATTTCTATTTTTTATGATTATTACCTCTTGAAGTAATTTTCCAATAAGAAACAGACTTTGGGCCCACATGAAAGGACACCGTCCTAGAGGCTCTCTGACCTGACTCCCAGGGCATTTGTATTCCTCCGTAACTTTTTCTGCCGGAACGCCATATAGTTCAGGAACAAGTCGCAATCCATCGTCCGTTTTTATTAGAACCTAACAAACAGGAAATCAGATTGGGTAAAATTTATGTTGATTTTTAAATGTAGGTAATCAAATTTGATATACTAACCTCATCGAGAGCCTCGCTGTACGCTATCACTGCCTCTCTGTCATCTCGGAAACAAGCATCGATTATCATATAACAGAAGAAGAGTGGCCACTCGCACTCAATATTTTCAAACATCCGTAACTCCCATGGTTCATAGTAGAGTCTAGTGGGGTCCTAAAAAAATCGGAAAGTAGTATTTAGTTTTTGAGCTAACGTGGAATTAGGAAATCCCTATGCATACCTCTTTAGCAGTCTTGTATCCGTCCCTTAAAAATCTCTTATAGCCATAGTGTCCCTGTAACTTTGATCCAATAGTTTTTCTCGTCAGCTTGATCAAGTCTGGATCATCAACTGCAAAAGCAGGGAAGCTAATGACGGACAAAAGGCCACTATCTACTTCTTTGGAATTCGACTCTCGAGGAAGCATTGATTGAAGTACGGCTTGACATTTCTGTCCTTCGTCAGCCAAAACATGTATAACTGACGCCGGCCCCCCTCGAGCCCCAAAAAGGTCAAGTTCATTCATAGCTTCTAATGCCGCTTTGGCCATTCCGATGGAACTTGCATTTAACTCCGGCAATCCATGATTGCTTTTATCTCCTCTTTCCCAGATGCCATAATCCTGTAACGAATCAATAAGGTTGTTTAAAACATACAGACCAGCCAACAAGAATAAAAATAAACTTTAATCGTCTAATGAAATAACTCACGGGAACACAGTATGCCGACTCAATATAAAACACAAGATTCTGAATGAACGCAACTTCGTCAAGACTGAACACAACTTGAAGACCAGAAGCAGTCATCTGAGCCAAAGTAAGGAGGTAGAGAGACACTGCGTCTATCTGCAGATGACCCCATTCATCATCCCCAACAACTGTCTGGCCTGTTTCCGAACTGTATTTTGCATGAACCGCATCCAGAGGGGATTGAGATGTTTTGAATTTCTCCAGCTTATCTTTTTGTCGCATCATGGCCATAAGAAGGCCCCTCATCAGTTTTACACAACTCTATAATCAAGAATGTACATACAAGGAATTAAATCATCTCTCATGAATGATCGTAACCCAGTATGACTTTCGAAGATGCAGTACCTGTTCTAACTCGAACGTCTTGGCCCTGTCTTCGTCCATATCTGCATTCTTCTTGTAGGCCATGGACAGAGCCCACACGGACATGATACTGTACACATTGTCCCTGATCCATGCATGATTGTTCGTAGGACTAGCAGGTAGCAACCCTGTCACAGGGTCCTATAAGTTCAGAATCCAGTTATTAAGTACCTTCACAAACACTTCGTATTCGTAATACAAGGGCTAAGGGGATAAGAATATACATTTTTATAGGGAAACTACAAAATACATAGTTGATCTATCACAGATATTTACTGGAAGGGATACTCCTCCTAGTAATAACTTTGCAATGAAGTGAAATTACATACCAGGAAGTTCATAAATTAACCAACCTGATAGCAAAGGATTGTCTTGTACAGAAGTCGGTGATAGTAGTCCAGACGGACTCCAGAATTCGTTCGACTTCTCATAATTCTTTTCCTATCTATGCACTGGCCCCTCCTTCCCTCTTGACCTCTTGATGCCTTGACTTCCTTTGTATTCCCTTAGAAAATATTTCTAACTTCTTGAGTTCATATCTTCAATCTTTGATCTTCATAGAGGCTGAGGAGGACCTTCGAAATTAACTTTCCTGCCACAGCACAGACTTCCTCTATGTTCAATCCTGTATCAGTCTCTGAGGGCATGTTCCTTATAATTTTTTTTAAAGAGACCTCTTCTAAAATCTCACTTTCATGATGTGCATCCAGGCAGTGTAGACATAGTAAACATCAAGTTCAACCAAAAATTAAATGTAGCTATGTACCAAATGTACCATTCGTACCTTCCATATTTGTATTATCCATCGCCATACCAAATACGAGATACAATTTGTATCTCGTATTTAGTATTGGCTTGGCTTGTATGATTATCTATTGTCTTGATTTGATTGTACAGTTGCCTATGCCCGATCTCTGGATGATGAAAAGGGTCTTGGGTTTTTGGCCATCAAATTAAACGGCAACATTAACAGATCTTCCAAATCAACCACATAAAATTCAGTGTTAAAGCCATTTAAAAAGACAGCCAATTAAGAGCAGTATAAAATGTTTTATATCATTGTGGTATCAAAAATGCATAGAAAACTGAACAAATAGGGGATGGATGTAAATGCAGACCTCTTCTAGCAGTTATGCATTTTTATTTTTTATGCATCGTGATGGTGTTTTTCACTCTTACGGGTATTAGAATTTCATATTGTCCTTTAAGAACTACACATTTCGAACGGGCTTATAAATGCATAAATTTTTGGCCATTTCAGAATTTTTGGGGCTTACAGATAGTAGTGGGGGGATTGGCGTACGTACTTACGATCGAAGGGGACAATAACTCTTTTTCTATTGTTCTATTTCGACCAAATGCTAGATCGTTTATTTCTGCAATTGGACCACATTTGGTCATTTTAACATCTCCTATTTCTCTCTAGAGGCGAGCTCTTTTTTTACGTTTGTAACGTTTTATCAAAAGCTAATCTGGACCTGGCCAGGTGGTCACATTAGCTCATAACCGACCGTTTTGAACAAACGTCGATTACACAGACTGTTTTAGCATCTGATATTTCTCCGTTGAGGCGAGCTCTGGCTCTATGGCATCCATATTGTCGAGAAAAATCGACTATCTAGCCTCCACCTAATGGTGAGCCTGTGGGTGGAGCTATTAGGTTGTGTTTCTCAACAAGCATCCATACATAGAGCTAAGCTCACTTTTCGTGGTAATTATCCATTCGGCATTTGGACGGTATTTTCGAATGTCGATTACATAAACTCTTAAAGCATCTAATATTTCACCGTTGAGGCGATCTCATTTTTACGTTTTTAACGTTTTATTTAAAATCATGAAGCAGATCATACTTCCAATAATGTTATTCCCCCGATGCTAGGGCTGGTGAAGGCAATAAAACTATAAAAGAGAGGAATTCTGAAGAATCGCCACTGACAGTAGTTAGACGAGGAGAACTTCACCCCCTCTCTCTGCCATGTTTCATTTCCAAACCTCGTGCTTGCCTTGCCTTGTCGTTTCTTCAGAAGTTGGAAGTGAGTGCCAGGGCCATGCCGATGGTGAGTCAGTGAGAGAGAAAGAGAGAAAAAGAGAGTGATTATTACTTTATCACAAGTAGTTCAAACTTCAAATCATGGACTCAGACTTTGAGGACATGGATTTAGTAACTGATACAATATTCGGTTTATCCGAACTGTCAACTGTCCAGAAGGACATGGAAGTAAAAGATACTAAGACAGCGGTCTCATTGGAGCCTTTGGATGAGGAAATGCCAGCGTCTTCAGAAAAGCTAGCAGAATCCGATACCTTCGTCGTCTATCTCCCAGATACATCTGAAGGAGGACTTGTAGATGAAGATGAGGA